>PVJX010051000.1:0-10450 GCA_004027295.1 Dolichotis patagonum | reverse complement strand
TCCTTCAACGTTTGACTTGTTTGGCTTAACACGGCATCGTCCAGATTCAGTCATGTTGTTGTGTGCCACAGGATTTCGTTCACTTTCCAAGGCTGAATAATATTTCGTTGTATGCATGGACCGTGTTTTCATTAGTCATTCATCTTTTGGTGGACATTTATGTTGTTTTTATACCTTGACTCTCCAAAACAGATTTAGCCGCTGAGCTAAACCCCCAGCCCTGATTTTAATTCTTTTGATCATCTAGCAATGACATTACTGGGCTACATGCTATTTCTATTTTTAACTTTTGAGGAATTGCATCATTTATAACTCATGCATCATTTTCTATTCCCACTAACAGAGCACAAAGTTCGAGTTTCTCCACACCCTTGCCAATACTTATGTTTTAATAACATCTGTCCTAATATTTCATTGAGGTTTTGACATTCATGTCCCTGGTGATTGGTTATGTTGAACATTTTCTCATATATCTATTGGTTATTTCTACCTCTTCTTTGGAGAAATGTCTGTTCAAACACTCTGTCCATTTTAACTGAGTTATTACTATATTTCTGGTCAGTTATAGAAGCTTCTTGTGTATTTTTTTATTTTAAAGAGGATAATACTAAGGAAAATAAAACAGAATAAAACCAATCAAAATAAACCAGTATAAGTAATACAGGAGTTCATAACCTTACAAAATCAACAATAGTTACCATAATGCCTTTTGTTGTCTTCAAAATAGCTGCAGATGCCTTTGTACATAGTAAAAATCAAACATAACAGAATAGAATAGAAGCAATAAAAAAACAATGAATGCAATAAAGGACTTAAAAACAAGCCAATAGTAAATCCAAAATTGTTACCATGATATGTCTTGCTATCTTTTAAATAGCTGCTCATGCCATCAGATTTAACATAATCAAACAAAACAAAAGAGAATAAAACCCAACCCAACAAAACAATGAAAATAGTATTATTTCCAGGTGGGGATCACCTCCTGGTGAGGCCTTACTCCCCCCCACCGTCCGTGAATGGCACTGACTCACGGAGAGAGTCTGGGGTCTGGCTGTCCCCACTCTGGCATCGCCTACACACGTGCAGGTTTCCAGACAGGGATCACTTCCTGATGAGGCCTGGTTCTCTCCCTCCACAGTCCATGAATCTTCTTGTGCATTTTGAATATTAAACCTTTATCAGATCTATGGTTTGAGACATCCTGTGCTCATGGATTAGGAGGCTTTCCATTGTTAAAATGTCCATACTACTCAAAGGACTCCACAGTTTCAGTGCAATCCCTACCACAATCCCAAAGTCATTTTTATATAAATAAATTCTAAAGATACATAAGAATGATAAAAGAGTCTGAAGATTCAAAGCAATATTGAGAAAGCAGGACAGAGGAAGAAGCATCAAACCTCCTAATTTCAAAATCAGAGTAATAAAATTTATAATAATCAAGACACTGTGGCACTGGTATGAAACCAGGCACAGAGATCTACATCATGGAATAAAAAGCTCAAAAATGAAATTCATATACACACAGCTAATGCTTGATAAAGGTGTCAGTCAGGAAAAGACAGTGTTTTAAACAATGGTTGCTTAGAAAACTGAATACACACATGCAAAGGAATCAAGAAAATCAGACTTTAATGTTACACCATACATACATCAAAATAAAAATCGACCAAGTGGGATTAAAGAGTTACACGTGAATCCTGGGACAATAAAACTCCTGAAAGGAAACGCAGGGGACAGCTCCATGACCGTGAATTGCACAGTGATTTCTTGGCTGTGACAACAAAAGCACAAGCAACTGAAACACAATTAGACAGGCAGAACTGCATCACAGCAAAAGCAAAGGCTCAGGGCTGGGGGTTTAGCTCAGTGGCATAAGCGCCTGCCTGGCAAGTGGGAGGTTGTGAGTTCATCCCCGGTACAGCAAAAAAAAAGCAAAGGCTCTTTCAAACCCAGGTTCCTCACCTACTAAGATGTGAGTGATGGTAGCTATCTCACAGCGGCTTCATTCCAAAATATGTAAAGCAAATGAAAAGTGCTTGGCACATAGGAATTTTATAAAGATTCTCTTACTAGTAAGGAAATTGTTTTTCTTTCACTCCACTGAAATTGACACTTTAGGAATGGCTTTGTACACAAGTCAGACAAAGAAATAAAGTGAGAAAAGCCAGCCTGTATTCTTTGTCATTCAGCTGCTGCTTAGAGAAGGGAAGATTCACGCTAAACCAATGATCTTACTATTTTCAGTTTATACCAAGACAGCATGAAAAAAGAATGTGGACTTTCTATTGGACATAGACCTAAAATAATGGATATAATACAATACTTCAAATTCATACTAAATATTTTAATTATATTAAATCTTTTTTACAAATGAAGAAAGTGATCAGTAAGAAAGGAATCAGTGTTTATTCAGTTAAAATCTGATTAACTGACAGCATAGTTTTTTATCGGAAAGAATAAGCAAAGGAAAGACTTAAATATAGATATTCTGAGTCAGGGTCCGTATCCTCCTGCCATACTGCAATATGTAAAAGTGACTATCTGTCATTCTTTTTTTACTATTATGTTGGGAATGCGAGGTTGGTTTAATACAGTGATGGCGAACCTTTAGAGACATAGTGCCCAAAATGCAACCCCAAACCCACTTATTTATCACAAAGTGCCAGCACTGTGATTAGACCTGAATATGCAATGCTCAAGGTTTCTGGCACCGCTGTCCGGCACGTTGACAGGGCTGTGCACCTGCTGCCACGTGTGTGCCACAGTGTCACCAGCACCGGCTCAACAGAGTAATGTAATTCTCTTAACAGCTTAAAAGCAACAAGTACTGCCTGATTGTCTCTGTGGATGTAAAACAATAATAATTCAACATAATATAGCATCTATTCCTGATTTTAAAAACTTAGCAAATTAAGAATAGAGAACCTCATTTCTCTCATAAATAAATGAAATGCCACTACACAAAAAGAATATATTTGATGGTAGAAAGAAGATGAAAAGCATTCCGGTTAAAAACAGGACCAAGCCAAGAATTTCCACTACCACTGCTTTTTACTGAGGCTTTACTAAAATAAAACATACCCATATGAATTAGAATTTTAAAAAGTCACCATTTACCAGTGATATAAAACTCAAAAGAATGACATAAAACTCAAAAGATGACTGCTAATAAGTCAGCCTGAAAAGATCAATTTATTTAATTTATTGAATTTAATAGTTTTGAGGTGTTAAATTTTAAAACCACCATCACAATAGCTATAGATGTTAGCATTTCTTTAGAATAAAACCTAAATACATAGATGTGTTTTGTGAAGAAAATGAGAAAAATTTTAATGAAAAGCTTCATTAAAACAAATAAATGGGTACCTAAATAATCCATAAAGAATTGAACATCAAAAATTTTCATAAAGTGATTTAGGTATTGAGTCCAACAGCGCTGAAAATCACTAAGGGGGAAAAGAGTGCTAGCTTAATGGCAAGGCTGTTGGCCAGTACGTGGGAGCCAGGCCGGATCCCCTCACCACACATACAGGAAATCTCAAAAGGCACACGTGTGGACCGGATGAGCTGACTTGATGGCCTGCGAGGAACGGGTGGGAAGGCGGGCCTGCTCGGCAGGCAGCGTACTTTCCCAAAGCCACGGCCGGGAGGTCGGTTAGACACCGGCACACATACCGTAGCCGGCAGCAGAAGGCAATCAGTGCTAGAAAATGTTCCCCTTGCTTCCATGGAGACCCGTTTCCACAGATGGGCACTGAAGACCAGTGAAGAAGAGCAGACAATCCGATGGATACTGCAGGGGTCTCATTTCTATGAAAAATAAATTGAAGTGCCTCTCCTCCTCACGCACTACACAGAAACCAGTGCCAAGTGGATTTTAGCAAACTCAACAGAGAAAATAAGCTAAGTTTTAGAAGAAATCGGAGTTCATATTTATGATCTCCAGCCAGAACACATGAAATAACACACAGAAGTATAATTTATGAAGAAAAGATTTATAAATTTGACTACATGAGAACCAAGAAGGCCTGTTCACCAAAAGATACTATTTTAAAAAGAGCGAAAATATAAGCCACCAAGTGGAAATATTACTCCCTTTTATAACTGAGAAATGCTAAGGACGTGTAGCAAACTGATAAAAAATTAGCATGCAAAAGATGATGGGAAATGTGACAAGGAAAAGAAGTGGGGTTTTACAGAAGAGGAAATGCAAATGTGCTGGGGCAAAACTGCCCTGCTTCGCTGATAATCAGACAAATAAGAAAAACCGCCTCACATTTTGATGATCATTTTATAATGTCAGGCTGGCAACTGTAAGTTTTGATAAAACCATAAAAAAATAATGCTTGCCCACTGCGGGGTAGAGATTAAATGTTGTAACCTCTTTAGAAATATTGTGGCATGGCTCAAACTGAACGTATCCTAAAAATCTCACGATTGCCTCCCTACATGCAAAGTATAAGCCCTGAGGAAACTCTTGCACCTGTGAGCCAGGAAAGAAGATTCAGGAATGTTGGCATAGCTTCATCCTACTACAAAAGTCTGGGAACACCCCAGATGTGCATTAGTGATGGAGAGAATGAACTGTGGTATAGTGTATCAATATGTAGAAACCTCAAGGTTAAGCTAAAAAAGACAAAGCAGGATGCACACAAAATGATTCCAGTTGTATAAAACTCAAAAATAGGCAATCCTGCATGCATTGTCTGGGGACAGCTCCACAGAACAGCCACCAAGAAATTAACACAAAATAACCAAACACAGGCTGGCTGACTCCTCCACGTGGGGTCAGAGAAGGCGCAGCCAGACAGAGGCACAGATTAAGTGATGCTAACATGGTTTCCTAGCGTGCTCACAGGTATTGATGCTTAGTTTACTTTGTATTTAAGTTGAATGTGCATTTGAGAGAGGGTTTTGTGGGTGCAATCTATTTCCCACTTTTTAATAAAAGAAATGGGCATGTTTTGCTTTAAGCCAGCAGCGATGCCTCCCTGGTCAAAGGTCCATATGGCCTTGTGTGGACTAATAAAACAGAGAAGCTAACAAATGTATCAGGTGTCCTCCGCATCCACATGGCTGGAGGCAGAAAAAAATAATCAGGCTGTGCCTGTCCCTTTGCAATAAATGCAATATCTCTGCAAAATATTGGAATCCATACTTCACTGACCCTTGATCCACACACGATTATTACACTCTCTTCGTGGTACTGTGATGGGCTCCCAATCCAGAAAGATTCAAAGGGACCAAACCAGTGAAACAGGCAGCTTTGGTGCTTTTCCTAACAATAACAAAGCCTGATAGAGATGTACAGGGTTTTTCTCTACAGCAGAGAGCACATTCTGCATCATGTTAACCTGCCGACACTGTCTATAACGGCATAGAAAGGTCACTGAAATCTAAATTCGTTCTGCAAGATTCGCTAGCATGATCTTCTTGAAACTACAAGCTTTATTAAATATCAGCTCTCATCTAATTTCCAGAAGGCCAGCCAAAGGTTACGGCGGGCTCAGGTGTGCGAGCTGGGCTGTGATTGCGGCTTCCATTTGCATAGCATCTGCCCCCGTGTCTCTGGGCATGCTGCACTAATCTATATGCGTCCCAGCCGGCGACGTGGGGTGGGAAAGCCAGGATCCCCTGCCTTCTGATGAATGGGGAAACAAAAGTCAAATACAAAGTATTTTTAGTAAGGAGATTAATCCTCTCTCCTCCAAGTAGTGGCTCCACGGCGGGTCAGCCTGCTCAAACTCAGGCCTTGCCACAAGGTTGTGTGGAGTAAAAGGAAGGAAGGAAGGAAGGAAGGAAGGAAGGAAGGAAGGAAGGAAGGAAGGAAGGAAGGAAGGGGTCCATATCAATATGGGGCCCAGTGTCACAGCCTCACGTTACCCCTGTAGACTCCCCAGGAAATGGCGGGCATGGAGAAGGCTGTGTCGTGATTCTCCCTCTCGGCCTGGGCTGCAGGGCTGGTTTATGGAGCTCTTGAAATACTCAACTTTCACTGAAGATCCAATTCATTCTTACTTGACGAAAAGTAAGCAATGGGCAAGCTATAAACCAAGAGAAACTGATTTTTCTCTTTTGATGCAAAGGTAAGGCCCGCTACAGGCATATTGGCCCCTATATTGCCTGAACTTTCCACTTTTAACTTCTGATGCCTCAGTCTCTCAACCGGCTCCAAGTCCTAACTCTAGCCCTATACTCAGCTTGGGTCTTGTGCCAGGACTGCCAGCATCCTGCTTTGAAGGCGCTGAGCTGAGTGCCGGGGAAAGGAGGAGGCGAGGGGACACAGTGAGAGAAACCAGGCCAGGGTGGACGGTGTAGTGCAGGGGTGTGGGAGAGAGCTGAACAGGGAGACAGAAATTTTGTCTATTTGTGTTTTAAAGAATGGCATTTACTACGCAGTGAAAAATATCCTTTGTATACTGAAGCCTACATGTATACAATAGCCTGAATTTTCAAAATGGTTGTGTTATTTCAAAAGTAATTTCAGAACATAGAGCACAGCACTTCATACTGGGTCAAAATAAGTAACCTATAGGGAGGAATAGTGGCATGATGTGACTCTTTGCTTCAGCAGTTTTTGTAGGAAAAACCTTTTTTGATCATTGTCCCTGCCTTGAAATTACTTAACAAGAGGCATCTTTGTGACTTTCAGCAAAAAGGCAAGAGTGTTACTACCACAACAGTAAGTCACCTCCTCCTCCTACCGGAAGACAAATAGAGACAGGGTGGGGGCGGGGACGACGGTGTGATGCACACACAGTTCTAAATGCTTTGTTGGATGAGGACATTTCCTGTAGAGGTCTTCAGCCTTAAAATAAAGCCAGGCAATGAAACTGGCCTGACTCTACAGCCTATTCAAAGCAGGACTGTGCAGACAGAGACACAGGGCCGGGACTCAAATGCCAACCGAGTTCTGGGCTTCCTGGACCTACATACTTGTGGCATGCAGGAAGAACTGGCTGTGGCCCTCACCCCCTTGCCCTCGCCCTTGCCCTTGCCCCAGGAAAGCCGTGGCATCCCTGCTTCTGTGGCCTGAGCATGTGCTTAGAGAGGTCACGCCGCTGGGGTGCAAGCCTTTAGCTGTGGTGTTAACGGTCATCTCTCCTTATCTGAGCCCTGGAAACATGATCCTAGATGCCTGTGTTGATGGTAGGGTTTCCCCTTAGAGGGAGGCTGAGGTGAGGTCACGAGGGTGGGCCCACTGGTGACTTTACAGAGGAGAAGGGGCCGTCACAGCTGGCTCCGCCTCCCCAGGCGGCGTCCTGTGCATGCAAGGAGAAGGCCGTTGCTCCTGACTTCCCAAGCTGCAGAACAGTAATAAATATTTTTAAATTTATAAATTACTTCCTCTAGGATGTCGTATTATAGAAACACAAGATGGACCCTGTACTCCTGGGGGCACAGGGCAGACAGCTTAGTTCCCTGCTTCCGGATTGCCCTCAGCTATCAGTTGCTGCATCTCCTTCAATGCCAAGGTGCTCAAAGGGTCCGAGACATACCAGAAAATGCGTTAGGACCCCAGTACAAGTAATATAGGAGGACTAACAGAGACACCAAAGGAGAAGAGAGTGACAGTTTAATGCTAAAGGGGTTTAACCGGTGAATTCCCTCCCGCCTGCCTCCCCACTTACGTTCTCAACCACTACAGCCACGCCCTCTGCTCCTCCATTTCACTGTGGGACATTTCCCAGCACAAACTCTCCCTCCCAGCAGCCTGACCACTGGGCTAGGAAGGAAAGGAAGGAAAATAAAACTAACACAACGCCTTCCCCCAGCCGTCTGCCTGCTCTGAACCAGCATGCTGAAAGCATGGCCTAATGCCCCCTTTCTGCTGCGCCAGGACAGACCTCACTTGTCCACCACAGAGCTCCCTGAGCCTGGACATGGCTCCTTGGGATCTCTGACCCCAGTGTTTCAGTCACCCAGGGACAGCTGAGCACAATTAGTCTGCAAGATGGAGCATACGTGTCGTCCTCCCAACTGCAGACCTCCCAGACCCAGAGAATACCAGCTCTCCATGGGACCTTTTCAGATGTCCTTTCTAAATTTTCTTTCTGAGACAGATCAAGAAGATAGCAAAGAAGAACACACACATCACGTGGGCTGCTGCAGCAGTTCGGGAATCCTACTTGGAGGAGAAGTGATGGGCTAGTACTTGAAAGGCACATGATTTCGCTAACTACAATTGTACAAAGCACCTTTGTATATACTTTGCCAAGTTCTGTCACTTCTACTCTCCATCCTTACTCCTAGCACTCTAGTGACATCACTGCATCCAGCAGGGCAGGAGCAAAGTCTGCAACAAAAGGCTGAAGCAGGCATGCTCCGACCGTGCCAGTGTGAGGGAAAGGCGGAGGTGAGCCATGGAAGGAAGGGTGACTCGTTGTCGGCAGTCTGGGAGCATTAACTTGGGTGGTGGAGCGTGATCTTCAAAGCTTCCGTTTCCCCAACACCCGTCACACCCACGAGAACCTACTCTGTGCATCCCATGTTCCCTCTGGCCCCACTCTCGTCTTAATGTTTGCGTGTTTAGTGAGCACCTACTGGGCACGAAACACGTTTAATAGAAGCCTGAAAGGTAATGGAAAACACAGGGGCAGGGGCTGCCTAGCCTGGCAATAGGTGAGCTGTTCACGTCTACGACCAAGGTGCCTGGCACAGGGATGAGCTCCCGGGAGTACAGGGGAGACAAGCCCTGTAGAGCCTGGAGACTGGGCACCAGGAGGGGCCCCGGAAGCCGCGCTATTTGGCTGGGCTTCTGAGGGTTAAAACGCTGAGATCTTAGCACTGTGTCTGCCACAGTGTAGCAACTAATGTTATCACTTTGGGTTTGCTCATCTGTGAAATGAAAGAGAAAAACTACATCAGGAGCCCAGATAGCCTAAGGGGAAGTGCAGCCTGATGTTTGCTTTTTTAATTTTTAATTTTTAATTTTTTGAGAATGGGAAAGTGAACTCAGGCGTTTCACACTAAGCTACATGCTATCCTCCCATCTCCTTTTTTTTTTTTAGACAGGGTCTGACCAGGTTGCTGAGTCACCCAGGCTGGATTCGGCCTTTCTGTCCTCCGGCCTCAGGCTCCCAGAGTGCTGGAATCACAGTGCACCACCAGGCCTGACTCTGATGAATTTTGCTGTAAATAAAGTTTTATTGAAACACAGCTCTGCTCACTCGTGTACCCAAGACTGCTTTGGTGCAACTAAGAGCAAGTGGAAGAGTCGTGACAGTAACTTTGTGTCCCACAAGTCCTAACATATTTGCTGTGTGGCCCTAAGAAGAAGGGTTTGCCAACCTCTGTCCTAAGTCCTGAGCCCCGTGTTCAATCCCTGCATAAATCAAATAGGTTACATGCATCAGTAACAAAATCATTCACTCCTCTTGGTCTGGTTTCCATTTTCTCGATTTTGGTAGAAACCACAGTAAAGTGAGGCTCTTCTTGCCAAGAGAAAAACAGGGAAAATAAAACTGGCCCTCAGCTCCCCATGGGGCTTATCCTTGGCGAGCGGACACTAGGTCCTGCCGAAGGGTGACCCCCACACTGTCTCATGGGAATACACACCACTGATGTCTGCTCCCCCATGATTTCAAAAGAAATTTAAAAGGTAGAATTTTATGTAGCATTTCTTTATTTGAAAGAATAAAATTTCATCCTGGGAACCAATAAAGCTGTCTGTAAGGCATCTGTGCCTTCTAATCACCATTTTATGAGCTTTTAGATCAACTATTTGCTGACTGTCTGGGCTTGTGTTAGTAGATTTCATAGAACGGGGAAGAGTGTGGGATCAGGACATTCTAATGGGGTTTCAGAGGCACAGCGGAGCCATCTTGGAAGGACCCACATTGCCAGACTGAAACAAGAGGCAGCCTCTGGGTCATTCTGAAAATAAAATGGTGCTTTGAGATCAGTTTTACAGTGGAGTTACCTTAAGCACTGGGGAAAAGCAAGACTTACCATAGGGCAACCAAAGATCAGGGTGACCAGTTGCCCAAGACTGAGCCACTTTCTTGGTCATAGGGAATACAATGCTCATACTGGGACAGTCCTAAGAAGGTGGGCATTTGATCAGTTTTGTGGTAGGAGGGTTACCTACCAGGAGCAATTGCTAAAACCCAGACACAAGGTGAAAAGATGCCTAAACTCAGGAGTCCTTATCCCACTCTGTTCTGATGGCAGCTCCTTGCCAACATTTTCAAGGAAATCAGTAGAATGCTTTGATTTTGGCCACATTAAATGGCAAATGACAAATGGCATTTTGACCATTACCTCCTCCCTGTAAAATGTCATCTCCAAGGACTTCACAAATGCAATGACAGGAACGGGGGCCTGTGGCTTCCACCGGAGGAGTTCTTGGGTAGGAAGCCTCTGGTAGAGGAAAGAAGCCCACTGCTTCTAATAATAATAAAGGTTTCCACCAAGGGAATACTTGGTATAGCCCTGTACTTCACTA
>PVJX010050999.1:0-10466 GCA_004027295.1 Dolichotis patagonum | reverse complement strand
TCACTTGTTCAGGCAACCTGCCCTTTGTCACCATGAGAAAGCAACTCTGCAGCATGTGTGTGCTAGTGACCGACAACATGTTCCTGTAGGACCTTTTAAAATAATACATGCATATTGCAACAAAGGCCTTCAGAGACAACGTTCTAGTTTAGTCACACTGTTGTTGCTTCATGGAAGAGGCAGCGTGAGTCTTGTGACGGGAATGGCAATTGGATCACTGGGACAAATGGTGGGGGAGGTATATAAATTATGGACACTTCGACTGACAAGTGTGGACAGATGGCCACTGTGGGCTAGGCAGGACCAGACACTGAAGAGAAGACATCTTCCTCAGTCTGGCATGGACTAGATGTGGTCAGGGCTGATGACCCCATCCCCCAGCTCCTGAAGAGCAAGCCTGAGCATGATTGTAGTCACCATGGGGCCATGTTAGTTTTGACCTTGAGGAGCTGAGTGGCTCTGGAAGTCCAGAGCCCTGTGTATTGTCCTGCCCTGGAGCCGTCTTTCTCTGTCACACACACTTGGTCTGAGCCTGCTGGGAAGAAATATCCTCAGTGCTGCTTTGGGTCACTTGTCCACTCTCAGAGAAGCATCTCAGGACTGTCTTTCCTCCCCTGCTGTGTACTAGTTACCTCCAGGCCTTCTCTAGTAGTTCCTGGGAGCCCCAAGACACCCCTTCTTTCCCACCTGTTTCCCGTTGATTCCCCACACTCATCACTAGCTAACAAAGACATCGGTGGGTACACTGGGATGTGGCTTACAGTGAATTAAGAGCTTATATAATAGAAAGAGTGGGCTGTGCCTACCCCTGAGATGTGTTTGGATCTGTCATGAAAAAATGGAGTTTTAAGGTCCACAGCTTTGTTTTCATCCATTTCTTGTCAGCAGTGTCCTTGGCCATGGATTAACCCTTTGACAGTGATTGAACTGATCCTGGTTGTTGGTGGACCTGTGGGATGTCAAACCTGTCCCTACCGTAGATTTTGCTCAGTGCCATCCTTTACTTCATGGGTGATCTCAGGCCTGTACTGTTCGCTATATTTCTCTAGTATTGTTGATTTGGCTGAAATTTTTCAAATCAACTAAACACAACATCTTGACTGACCTTCCACCCCCTTTTAAAGCAGTGTGAAAAAAAAAGTCAGCAAATGCCTTGCCTGGTTGGTTTCCAGAAGTCTTTTTTTTTTTTTTTTTTGTACCGGGAATCAAACTCTTGACTTCACAAGCGGCCGCTTGTGCCACTGAGCTAAACCACATTTTACATAATACTCTCTGACCTCTGTGGGCAATGTAGGTTAACAACTTTGATATGAGGCTGAGATGCTAAAAGAGCTTGCTGTTTTCCAAGGGAGGCGGTATAGAGCTGCCTCTCTGCTACCCTAATCCCTGCAAAACAGGCCAAGAGGGTCAGCCAGTGTAGCTCAGTGGTAGAACACTCATCTAGAAAATGCACCAACTGGGGCTCAGTCTCCAGCACCCCATCTACCCACATATACACAAAGAAAACAAAAAATAAAACCCAGACATCTTCTAATTTATTTTTTGAGTTTTGGAGACTGAGTCTCGCTATGTAGCCCAGGCCATAAGCACTAAGCACTCTGCCACCTCAGGCTCCTGAGTGCTGGGTTTACCAGTGAGTGATATCATCACCAGCTGTAATTTATTTATTTTCACTGGTAAAAATTATGTGTATATACCTGCACTGTGCAATGGTTAAGCAACACTATGTAAGGGTTAACATATGCATTCCCTCCTATACTGATCAGTTCATTGTGGCCTAATTACAAAAATTTGAATGAACATGGGCATCTTCAGGTTACAGTCATTACTAAGTCTGAGAAATGATGCCCTGTGTTATCTGATTTTCACACAAACCCTTAAGAATATGTATTTTTATCCCTGTCTTATAGATCATAAAACCAAAAGCAAAAGACATTAAGTGATCTGCCTAAATCCACAGAGCTGATGAGAAGTGGAGCTGGAATTTGAACTGGGGTCAGGACTGACTCCCAAACCCACGATTTCCACTCTGACTCCCAAGTTAGCAACACAGGACTTGTGAATAATGCCAAGCCTCTCCAACGCTCACCTTGCTCTTGACATTTTGCTGCCATCTGCCAAGTCAAATCTATACACCTTAGAATGTAGAGGGACCCAAAGGAAGAGGGAAGCTTCCCAGATGTAGTGATATGGGGCAAAGAAATTCCCAACCTACCAAATGTCCAGCACGAGTTTGTGTTCTCTAAAATAGAAGAATGAATTTTAGGAACAATGGAGGTTAAGAGCAGAGTATGTTTATTGAGAGAAAGAAAGCTTCCGTCTGAGCAGAGAAAGAAGAAAGAAAGAAAGAAAGAAAGAAAGAAAGAAAGAAAGAAAGAAAGAAAGAAAGAAAGAAGAAAGAAAGAAAGAAAGAAAGAAAGAAAGAAAGAAAGAAAGAAAGAAAGAAAGGGTCACAAGAGAGTTGCCCAAAACTCTGCCTTTTCTAGGGACTTTTATAGAGCAAAACCACAAAGTGAGGCAGGCCTAATGTAGGGAAAAGATGGGAACTCACAAGGTGGGCACGAGGTGGGACAGAACTATGGTCAACCAACAAGATTAATTGCTCAAGTAAAATTGATTAAATTGGGGACAAATTGGGAGGCAAGTCACATAGCAAGCAGGCATGCATATAGAACAGTGACTCTTTCTGTAGGGGGTTGGATTAGGAACTCCTAGCTTCCTCAGGGTGATAGAGACCTACTGAGAATATCAATCCCTGATGTTTATCCTTAGGAAGTGTGTGGGTGCATTTTTTTCATCTTTTTTCTTGAGATCTGGCCCACAGCAGAAGGTGTCTGTTGCAGGGTATCCGGCCTTCTGCACTGGCTCCTTTGAGGGCCCAGGCCTGTCTGACTGCCTATAATATTTTATCTAACTCAGCTGCCTGTAACAGTGCGATATGGGCCTCAGGTGAGAACTGGAATTCAGAATGACTGCAAAAGGACCAGTGTTCAGAACTGGTATGGAGCACAAGGCTGTGAGTTCAATCCCCGGTACCAAAAAAAAAAAGTTACACAGAACTAGTATGGACAATTTCTAATTTACGTTGTTGTTCCCTTCGATTTTGCAAGGTGGCCTGAGAATCCAACCGTTATTTACAACCTTGCTCTTATAGATAAATATCACACAAGTTTCAACAAATTTTTAGAACCAGCTTGATGCCTTCTAATCTGCTCTTACTGGGTTTGGTGTGATTGGTGATGAACCTGCTAAGGGGGAGGGTTTGTGTCTCTTAGAGGAGATCAGATTTCTCTCTGTCCCGTGACACGTAGTGACTCCTAACTCAACCTGCTACATACAGACTGAGAACCTGGGGTTTGGAAATGTTTGATCCAGGTTCATCGGCACAGGGGCAGTCAGGCCTGAAATGTGAGTTTCCTAGCTAAGGCAAAATTAAGCAAAACACAGAAAAACTGGAGAGAAATACATTAAAATGTTATCAGGGATTGAGTGGAGCAATATTTTTGGAGGTTTCACTTTTTTCTTATTGTGGTGTTGGGAATGAAACCCAGAGCGCTATGCGTGTTAGGAAAGTGCCCTATCTCTGACCACATCGCCAGATCATCTTATACTTTTCTATAATATAAAAACCCTCTATTTTTTGATATAAAATCATTGTTAGATGAAAGAAAAAGGACGTTATGAAAATCACTCTGCCATTGGGGAGGGGCACTATTGCCACACACAGCCATCTGCCACATCTTCTTCAGTGTCCCACAGTGTGAGAAGACAATAGAAGGCACAGATTGGATGCGGAATAAAATGTGTACAACTGAGAGAGCTGGGGTGTGTTCCAAGGCATTTGCTAAAGGTGCAGGCAGTGGCCTCTCTTTGTTTCTTCCTTCCTAAATCTCATCTGACTCCAAAGGAGAATTCCTTCCATCCCCCTGAGCCCACCCTGCCCCACTCCAGGAACTGGAACAAGAACAGGAAGCCTAGGTGGTCCTAACATAAAGGCACGGGCCGCTGCTTCACCTGCCTTGGCCGTCCTGAGTGTTGACTCTCTTGCCACCTGCTGCCGCCATCACTGTTGGTGGCACAGTGGAGGTCCCTTTTCTGCTCTGGCTACCACGGTATGCTTGTGTGAGGCACTGCCCCACCAGACAGATTCTGAAAACCTTCGCTGCAGCCATGGTCCCCTCCTTCTCCCATGTGAGTATGAAACTTCCCACTGAATCCCACGCATTCCACACACCTCAGACCCCTTGCTCATATTGTTTTTCCCCAGCCCTGCAAGCCCCAGCTCACATTCCTAGAGCTCCGTCTCTCTGCTCCAGCTCCTGACCCTCCCTAGGTGGGTCCAGAATCACCAACTGAAAACCTAGGGGACGGGTGACCTTTTCTGCAGCCTTCAAAACACAGAAGAGTGGCCACTCCTCATGAGACAAAGGAGCGCAGAAACTGAGAATACAAAAGCTTGGCTGTTTTCAGGGGAGGAAAATGAGGAAGTTACCATTTGATTCTTTTACTCAAGAGTGCAAACAGCAAAATAAATTACTAAATGGGTGCTTATGTATAAGTTCAATATGTAACTCAATAAACTGCCCTCAATGTAGAGAGGTATCTGGGGTAGGAGTGGGGCCAGGAACCCATTGTTTCTACTCCAACTCAATCTTCCAGTGTTGTGCTTCTTCCATAATTTTTTTTAAATGTAGTAAAATATACATAACACAAAATTTGCTGTCTTAATCACTTTTCAGTATATAATTCAGTGGCATTAAGCATGTCCACACCGTCTTGCTCCCACCCAGCGCCAGAACTTTTTCATACTCCTGAACTGAAACTCCATCTATTAAACAATAATTCTCTATTCTCTCCTCTCCACCCACCCACCATTCTCTTTTCTGCTTCTATGTGTCTGACCGGGCTGACTATACCTCATTGCTATAGGTTGGACTTGGAAGGTCCCTCAAAGCCCATCAATTAAAGGCTTATTTCCTGCTTGGCACTATGGGCAGATGGGGAAAATTTTAAGAGGTGGGACTTGGTCGGAAGGTATAGGTCACTGGAGGGGTGTCCTCCAAGGGGACTGTGGGTGTCCCACCCCTTTCTCCTTTACGTCTGAGCTACAAAGTTGACACATTTCCTCGGCCACACACTTCTGTGTTGCTGTGCTGCTTCCCCACAGACCCCAAACAATGAGGCCAATTAAGGACAGCCTGGAATTTTGAAAACCGTGAGCCAAAAGTATGTTGATTATCTGAGATATTTGTTACCATTACAGAAACTAACTACACATTCAAGTGAGTAGAGTAATACAACATTTATCTCTGTGAGACTGGACAATTTAGCTTAATATCATGTCTTCATGGTTCATTCATGCTGTAGCATATGTCATAATTTCCTTCCTTTTTAAATTGAGTAATATTCAGTTGTGTGTATATACTACATTTTGTTCATTCTTTCATCCATTGATGACACATCATTTGACTATTATGAATAATGCTGCTGTGAGCACAGGTGTACAAATATCTCTAAGTCTCTGTTTTAAATTCTTTTGGGTTGTGAACAACTTTTCTGGAAGCATTATGTTGACATAATGGCCCTTAAGTCCATGGTGAAAATCACAAGGGAAGATTAAGACAGCTGGTCCAAGGCAGCTCCTTTTTCATGCTCATTCTTTGGCTAATGGCAGCTCACTCTCTCTGCCTCAGACTGTGATTTTGTGATTCACCCAGATGCTGGTTAAGCATCACTCTATGAAAATCCAAAATTCAAAGTGCTCCAAAATCCAAAACTTGTGAGTACCAACATGACATCACAACTGTAAAATTCCACCTCTGACCTTGTGACAGGTCACAGTCCAAACACAGCTAAATATACAAATATCCTATAAAATTGCCTTCAGGCTGTGAAACATAAGTGAATTTTATGTTTAGATTTTGCAAGATATGCAAAAATCCAAATCTGTATAAATCAATTATGCATATGCAAATATTCTAAAATCTGGGAAAAAAAATCCGAAATGTAAAACACTTGTGATTCTAGGACTACCAGGCTTTGTGAGGCTAGGGAAGCTGGGTTTTCTGCAGTAATAGGGAACACACCTTCCTCCCTTGTTCTGTAATACACTATCATCATGTGTGTGGGGGGGCTAAGCAGTACTGTTTAGGTATTTCACCTCCACACTCCAGCCTACAATCATACTCCAGTATCACAGCTCACTTTACAAAAACAACTTGACCAGCTTTTCTGTCTTAGAATGGTTCGCTGTCCATGAATCCAGAGAAAAGGACAGCCACCCATCTTCCTCCTCCTGACCTAGAATTCCTCAGTTCTAGGGATTCACACCAAATCCAGGTAAATGATTCTAGGTCTTTCAAAAAAAATTAGACACCTATGAGTCTATCTGCCTTAGCAGGTCACCGAAGAAACAAGAACACAGCTGAGATTCCTTATTTAAACCAAGCAAGGTCACCTTATTAGTTATCTCTATTGTCCTCAGTTACGGATGGAGACAAACGTGAAGGCATGAATAAGAGGCAAGATCAAATGAGGTGGACCATAGCGTGGCGGCAGCATAGAACCGCCAAATGAAGCTTCCTGGTTACATGAGTTTGGCTGCAGTATTAGGAGGTGAAGACAGCACAGACTTTGGCATGCAAGACCAAGGAAAGGGCAGATCTTAGCGATGTGCTCCTCTGGATGCGAGCAAGCTGCTGATGGATGAGCTGTGTGAGTCCTTGGCAGAGGCACTTGCATTGAATCTGAAGTTCTCTGAGTGCTTTCAGAAGCACAAGTCTATTATTATTGCTGTGTTCTCATTTCTTTCTTTTTCTTTTGTTTGTTTCTTGTTGCCCACACTAATGCAAATGGCTTACCTGATATTTTATATATAAGCAACTCAGATATTTTTAACCATAGTGAGGTCACATCCTAATAAATAGGCCTCTTGTTCATTTTAACAAGAGGAAAATCTCTCCAGTTTTCTACATAGATCTTAGTTAAGCTTGAAGAGGCAAGTAATTTCATCTTTTCCTCTCATATTAGTTAAGCATCACACCATGCTAACATTTCTTTAGCTTTGATGGAGTAACGAATGGAAGGAATACCCACCCCTGCTTGTCCATCTTTTTTACTCTTTGGCTTTTATTATCTTCCTTCTGTGCAGCTTTCTTCAAAGACAGTCACCCTGTGACTCAGTCAACATTGACAACGCACACTTTCTGAAGTGGCTCTACAGAGCTGTCCTCTTGCTCCGTGGCAGATGTCAGTCAATAGTTGGTCCTTTCTCCTCACCTATGCAATGAAGCCTATAATTTATTACAAACTTGGTCCAAGGCCTAATTTCTGTTCATAAACGCTGTCATCCCTGGATGAACTGTGCTGTTTAAGGGCCAAGATTATAATGAGACTCTGGCTTGGCAGTTTCCAACAGTGGGAACTGGAAACAAAAGATGCTGTCTCTACCATAAACAAAGAGGCTGAGGAGACCAGAGTGACTTCTTCTGCGCCATTGGTGGGAGTTGCCACCTTTATCCACTATTCTATCATTTCCAAGACTGTATCTTCACACTTTTATTGAATAGTTTGTCTTGAGATTGGTTCCAGTGGTCTTTATTTTAGATTTTTCAATATGCCACCTTTTCAAAGAAGTTCACTAAAATTAAGCAGAAGTGAAGTGGTGATTTTCCTCCTTTATTCCTCTTCCTTAGAACAGTTTCTCACTCCACAAAATTGGAGCAGTTAGTTGCTTCACTCATTTCCAGATAATTCCTTTTACCTATAAATGTGTTATTGTAACATTTTCTGGAACACAAATGGCTGCAGATACCAGACTGGGCTGGCGCAGAAGATACAGAAGACATAGGAACTTTGTTTCCCTCAAGTTTGTGTTGTTTAGGGGCCAGAACATAGTAGGTACAAGATAGATGGACTTAGTAATAAATCAACAACTGATTTTTTCATCTGAAAAGACACTGAGGTGATATGATATCCACTATGTTTTAGAATATTGAAGGTTGTTGTGCTTCAAAAAGAGAAAGTATAAATGAAACAGCTTGATCTATAAGCAAACAACAGTGAAGCCAGAAAAGCTCAGCTCTGAATGAACACTGATAATAATCCAGCCATTGATTTCTTAGTATCAGATATTTATAGGAACACCAAGTTGCTACCTTGGTAGTGATTTCAAATTGCTTTTTCCCAGTCCCTTAACTTTGACAAACTAGTGTTTTCTTAAACCCCAAATCACCATGGTCAGAAAAATATATAGTAACAAAAAATATATAGTACACCGCCACAACATTTCCCAAAGTATATTCCACCCAACAGCAGCCACAGGAGATACCAGTGGCAAGGTGTGTCAGTATTGTAAATATTATAAATATCCCTGGGTTGAGCATTTGCACTGCATGGTTGTACATTAAAGAGTTTGAGAAGTTGATCTGCTAATATTGTTGATCACAGAGTCCTAGCTTCATATGCTGTCTATTATTTTTGTATAAAACCTACTTTAAGAAATACCAATCTGCCTTGAAATCTCCATATAGCATTTGCATGCATGTGAAGCAGGGATTTGCAACCAGCAAACTATCTGTGCCAGAAATGACATGCAAACCCCGGCCACCAATATATCTTCTCTTCTGAAAGACGTCCTTGACCATCTGCCATAAGAGATGGCATTTAGCTACATACTTTATAAGTAAGGCTTGGTGGGTAGACCAGAAGGCCCAGAAACTGGGACACTTTATGCATAGCTTTACAAAGGATGACAGTCTTGGGATAGAGCCACTAAGCCTGGACTGTTTAGTTATTCCTAGAGGCACAGTGATGTTCTGTTCATTAGAATGGCCACAGGCTAGGTGGCAGCCTTACAAGGTTCACCTAACACTTATATCAGAGACAGGGACCCTGGCTGCAAACATTGGCTTTGAGGGAGTATTCACAGTGTTCATTTTCTGTTACTTTGAAATAGGTCTACAACCTATCAGACAATGGGGATTGGTGCCCAGTGTTTATGACAAAATTCAAATGGTTCCAGGGGTCATGCAGGTTTCCAGGCAAAAATATGCACCAGACACCGGTTCGTGGGACGGGCTCCTGATAACGAGGGCAGCAAAGTTCTCCTGGTGTGCTGCCTGAGGTGCTTCTCCCTCCACCCCAGCCTTCTCTCCAGAGTCCTTTTCTCATCAGTCAAACCCATGGTCCTTGCCTTGGAGAAGGAGAGATCCTGCAGAAAGTGACGGAAATGCACTTAATAATGTGTCATGCTTTGCAAAGGCTTAACCCTCAGGAACAACAAGGAGCACCCACATGGAGACTCTCTGGTTGTGCTTAGGCAACATTTGATAGAAAGAACAATGGTGAATATTTACTGAGCACTTCTTTTGTTAAGAGTGTGTTATGTGAGTCAGTAGTGGAATACATGCCTATAATTGCAGCGATTGGGAGGTTGAAGCAGGAGGATTCCCAGGAGTTCAAGGCCAGTCTGGGCTACACAGTGAACTCTGTTTTGAGAAAAATAAATAAATTTTTAAAAACTTAAAAAAATAAAATTAAGAAAAGAGTGCTTTTTGTGAATCTCATTTAATCCTCACAACAATTTAATGAAGTTGGTGAAATTCTTATCTTCTATTCACAGGGGGACAATAAGAGGTAGTAAAGTTTAAGAAGTTGTTCCAGCCACACAGGAAGCTCCAGAATTGGGATTTAAACCCAAACCGCTGGATTTTAAAGCTCTTATTTCTGAATTTGGGTTATCCAAAAGTACAAGGTGTGATCAGAAAATATGGTGACTGTTAAAATAAATTTTATTGCAATAAAAGTCACATTGTTATTCACCCCCCAACATCCCCTCCACATACCCACTTAGACACACTTTTCCTGTCATTCTTAGAAATATGTTTTTACTATAAGTTTTTTTAAAATTTAATTTAGACATTCACTGTGTATCTCAGCTACCCCTTGCAGACCTTGAAGGAAGGGTGTGGGTGCAAATGGTCCGTGAAGGGGGCTCATCCCAGGAAGCCGAAGGGTTGGGGATGAGGCTCCAGGCACCTTCTGAGGAACCAGGGAAGCCAGGCCTCTGACTTGTTCCACCCAGGAGCCAGGGAGCTGGAGCAGATACTCTAACCACAGCCTTGTCCTTTTCTTTGTTTCTCTTTCTTTCTCCATTTCTTTCATTTTATTCTTTTGTTTTGTTTTGTTCTTCTTTCTTTTGTTTTTCTTTTTTATCTGGTGTGCTTTGTCCTTCTGGCCTGCTGATTTCTTCTTTGTCTTTTCATCTCATTTTTCTTTGTTTTCTTTTTCTATTTACTCTCTATTCTTTTTGTCCTTTTTCACATTTTTCTGTTAATTCTTTCCTTTTTACTTTGTTCATGTCCTTGTTCCTTTTCTTGATGTTTTTATTATGTTTCCTTTTTCTTCTTGCACTTCCCTGTTCTCTTTCCTTTTTTTCCCACAGCCTTTTTTTTTTTTTTTTTTTT
>PVJX010050998.1:0-10462 GCA_004027295.1 Dolichotis patagonum | reverse complement strand
AACACAACAAAACAGAACAGAATGGGACATAAGAAAGCATAAATTTCAAAGCTAGACAACCAGAGATCTTCACTATCTGTCATATTGTCTCTTGTTTTCTTCCAAATGGTTGTCCATATCTTTGCATATGGAGAGCTCATACTAAATAACATAGCCAATCTTTTCACAAGATGTGTAGTTCACTGGCTCCCACTTGCTAGGTGGCGGCGGGGGGGGGGAGGACATGGGATGGGGGACAGGACTCATCTTTCCCCAATATGTAATTAAATACATTAAGTTAGAGTAATTAGTAATTAGAGTATCAGGACAAGCAGAGACCACCAGTTGTCTGATACAGAGTGACATTTGGAAAAAATCCTGAGTTTCCACAGCAGAACACCTTCATATGTGCACATTAATAGTGGAACAACTCCCGCTTATGATTCTACTCAATAGGATACCTCCCAGAGGGAGTGTAAATTAGTTAGGTGATATAGGTGACCCTTCCTTTAGCAGTCTTGGCTTCTGTGTATTTTAATGTGAATATCTCACAGTGCTATGTATGATCAAGGTGACTTTTCAATTTTTTGTTTGTGTGGTTTGAGACAAAATCTCACTATGTAGCTCAGGTTGGCTTTAGACTTGCAATCCTTTTGCCTAAGCCTCCTGCCTTAGTCTCCTAAGCAGCTGGGATTCCAGGCATGTAGCACCATGACTGGGTGTGTTCTTCCTTTTTATAATGGCTTGGTATTGAATTCTGTGATGTGTGAAAGAAACAACACCAAAATATAAACTAAATTAAGATGGAATAGGAATGTCATGCACAGCATTAGTCCTGAGACGGGCTAGAATGTCATATGTTTGCTTAGCTCACAAGTGTTCTCTTCAGGGAATCAGGGGTTGTTATGGAAAAAAGAGGTACTTTGAAGTTAGTGATCCTAAGTAATGGTCTTGAGGGTACCACTTGCCAACCGTGAGACTTTAGAGAATTTTCTAAGTTTTATTGAGACTAAGTGCCTTATCTAAAAAGAGCATTAAGCTGGACATTTATTTATTTATTTAGTCTTTTTGAGACAGGATTTTTCCTGTCTCAAAATGTAGTTCAGGCTGTCCTTGAACTCATTTTGTAGCCCAGGCTGGCCTCAAACTCACAGCAATCCTGCTACAGCCTCCTGAGTGCTGGGATTACAGGTGTGTGCCACCATGCCTGGCAAGGCAATTGGATTTGTAGTTAGACACCTGTAATCCTAGCTTTCTGGGAAGGCTGAGGAAGGAGGATACAAATTTGAGCCCAGTCCAGGTGACTTAGTGAGACCCTATCTCAAAGTTAAAAATAAAATAAAGACTGGGAATGTAATTCAGTGTAGAGACCCTGGGTCCAGTCCTCAGTTCCCTCCAACCCTGCCACATACACACAGAGAATTAAAACAGTGTAGTTTGGATGGGGGTCATAAATAACATGTAGTGACTTGTGTGTTGCAGACACTTAGCTAATGATGCTTGTGTTGTTATTAAGCATAGTATAATTAAGGCAATGAACCCACTGTGTGATCCATGCTGATCTCAAACTCATAGCAATTGCCTCAACCTGCTGAATGCTGGGATTACATGTATGCATCACCATGCCTGGTTGTCTTTGTTATGATCATATCAGACCATTATGATTAGATTTTAATTTATGCCTTTCATAGTAACCAGATCCATAGGACAATTTATAGTTTACATGAGTTATGTAAGTTGAGGTTGAATAGAGTCTGACACTTAACCTGATTTTGTTTCTAAATCAAAGATCCTGCATTGAAGAGCGTGGTCATTCAGAATGACAGTATTATTTTTAGTTGTGTGGTTTTTGTTGTTGTTTGTTGATTTGTTTTTGAGGTAGGATCTTGCTATGTAGTTCAAGATGGCTTGGACTGACTTTGTAGCCCAGGCGGAGCTCGAACTCACAATGATCCTACTGCCCGAGCCTGCCGAGTGGTGGGATTACAGGTGTGTGCCACCACGCCTGGTGACTGTATCATTTTTAGCACTTTAGTGATGATCCATTGACTGGAAACCAGTGTTGGAGTCAAGCTGGGAGGCTTTGGCCTTTGTCATTGTTATGTAGCTTCAGCTTCTTTTGTGTTAGATTATTTCAGCCATGGATTACAGAAATGTATCCTTCCAAAATCCACCTGTAGGTGGGTATGGTGGCACACACTTGTGTGCCCCAGCCACTCAAGAGGCTGAGGCAGGAGGATTGCTGTGAGTTAGAGACCAGCCTAGTCTACATGTTGAGTGCAAGGCCAGCCTGAACTATATAGGGAGACCCTGTCTCAAGAAAACAGAAAAATCAACAACAACAAAAACTGAACAAACAGCTGGCTGTGGTGGTGTACACCTGTAATCCCAGCACTCAGGATTCTCTGGCAGGAGGATCACTGCAAGTTCAAGGCCAGTTTGAATTTAATAATAAAACCTTTTCTCAAAAAGACAAAAAAATTTTAGAAAAATAAAAATAAAAACCAAACAATCCAGAAAACAAAATCCATCTATCATAGTAAAACTGGATTTTTTGTTTTGTTGTTGGTCTTTTTTGAGGCAGCATTTCACTGGAATGTTCAGTCTGGCCTTGAACTCACTTTGTAGCCCAGGCTGGCCTTGAATTTGTGGTGATCCTCCTGCCTCAGCCTCCTGAGTGCTGGCATTACTGGTGTGCACTACCACACCTGGCTCGTAATATTGTATTTTTCAGTAGCAGAGCAGGAGTCATTCTGAGGAGATAGAACATCAGCTTGTTGACAATTGGCTATTTTGTAAAGCAGGAGGTGTCAAACAAACAAAAAAGACTGATGGAATGAATAAATTTCTGATTTCCACATGAGAGCTAATTTTAGTTACCAGGTCTCCCTGTGATCTTAGAAATGAGAATTAAAAAAAGATCTTGCCTGTGTTCAGAGTTTTGAATGTCCCAGGTTGCTAGTGTGACCTAAATACTAAACTAGTGAAGTTGGAATGGCTAGACTTTGTCCTACTAAAGAATTTCTAGCACTTAGACTACTGTCTGCATTTTCTTAGAAGTTAAAAAGTAAACATTTTTTATTTTTTACTAACAAAGCCTAAGAATCACTCTATCCGTTTTTAGTTTATTTCTTTCAATCAGACTTGCCTCTGCTCAATGCCTTACATTTTCAAGTGATTAGTATAGTAGTTCCTCATTAGTAAATCATGTACTGTAACTCATCACAGTAAATATTTCTGAGTAATAAATATTTATATAAACAATTCTATCTAAAAACCCAAGGAAAACTATTTAAAATTGGCACCATTTAGGAAAAAACAAAAACAAAAACCAACTATGTCTTTATACAATAAAACCACAAAGATTACTATATAAAAATAGGGACAAGCAGGGTGTGGTGGTGCACTCCTATAATCCCAGCACTCAGGAGCCTGAAGCAGGAAGATAGTTGCAAATTCGAGAAGACAATGCATTTTCCACTTATAATACAGTACTTATAAAGTGCAGTGTTATCTTTTCCTTGTGTATATGTTCCATATTCAAGTATTGAGAAGGCCCAATACTTTATATAGCAGTTAAACTTTTAAAAACTGCCAGAGAATTTGCTGCAGATTTGGGCCCTCTAGTGCTTCATTGTGTGGAACAATGCTAAATCTATATTTGAAGTTGGCTTGGTTGACTTCTTCAGTGGTGGGCCCTGAGGAAGTACCACAAGAGAGGAGCTCCCCCACCAGAGAGAGGAGCTCCCCACCAGAGAGAGGAGCTCCCCACCAGAGCAGCCCCAGAGCTTCCTCTAGGTGTGCCACCTGCACTCTGGCACAGCTTGGTGATGATGGGAACGCTGCAGCTTCTCCTGCTGATGTTCTGCTTTTTCCTTCTCTGCAGTCCGATTCTTATCCAACCAGTTGATAATTTCATCGTGCTTGTCATGAATCTTCTGTTTATCTTTTTCACTGATCTTACCCTGAAGTTTCTTGTCTTCAGCAGTTGCTTTCAAGTTGAAAGCATAAGACTCCAGTGAATTTTTAGAGGGCATCTTGTCCCTTCAGCTTTCTACTCCTCTGCCTGCTGGACGATATGCTCCATGTCCTCCTTGTTCACACGACCTTTGTCATGAGTGATGCTAATCTTGTTCTCTTTTCCTGTACTTTCGTCTACAGCAGAGATGTTGAGGATGCCATTGGCATCAGTGTCAAAAATGACCTCAATCTGAGGTACACCATCAGCATCATAGAAGACATCTTCTCTGGATAAACAAAGATAATTTATGTTCCACTTGACTCTATACTATAACCCTTTTCCATAGACTTACAGAAGCCATAATACTGTATGTCCGTATTAGTCAGGTTTCTTGTTGGTAGGACAAATATTTGACACCCACAATTTATAGGAGAAGGTTAATTTGGCTCACAGTTTCAGTGGATTCATGCCATGGTCAATTGGCTCTAAGGCAGGAGCATCACGGTAGAAAGGCTGGAATAGCAAAGCTCAGAAGTATAGCAGGGAGCAGTGCCAGAGAGGAAGGGGCCAGGGATCATATACAGTACCCACAGTGATTGCCTCCATGATTCATCCAGATGTACCCAGAAGGTGTGTTACTAATCCCCTGGGCATTTCTTAGTCCGGTCAAATTGACACACAGTTAGCCATCACAGTATTCACATAAGAGAATACTGTGCAATCACTAAAAAGACTAAGACTAGGCTCATCTGCTTAGTCTTATATGAAGAGGGTTCCTTTATGTATTAAGTTTTTTGAAAATGATATATATGAAATATGTATATATATATTCATATACAAAAATATTAGGCAAATGAAATTCCCCACCCCATTCATTCACTTGTATCCAAAGGTGGTTCTTACCTTTTCAGACTTCTCTGCTATGCATCTACTGGACCTTTTTACAAGAATGCTGTCACAAAAAGACAGTGAGTCCATGCTCTGCACCCCTCCATTCCATCCTGGAGGGTGGGCTGGCTGGAGGACAGTAAGTTTACGCTCTGTGCCCCTCTGTTCCATCCCTGAGGGTGGGCCGGATGGAGGACAGTGAGTCCATGCTCTGTGCCCCTCCATTCCATCCTGGAGAGCGGCCCAGTGGTAAGACAGTGAGTCTGTGCTCTGTGCCCCTCCATTCCATCCCAGAAGATGGAACCACTTGAAGTCAGTGAGTTTGTGATCTCGGCCTCACTCATTGCATCCTCGAGGGTGGGTCGGCTGTAAGAATGTAAGACTGAAGGAAACCTCAAGACCCAGGACAGCAGCCTGGTGCACAGACACATACAGGTGCCAAGATCAAGTCCATACCCAATACTTCTCTGGTGGGAAGAACCAACCAGCCAAGCTACATGCACCTGCCAACATCAGGGGAGCCTCAGAGTAGCTGCACATGTCTGGAGAAGATAGCCCTGCATCCCAGTGCTGTCCTGGGAATCTAGCATAGGAGAAATCCATGCTAGATGCCTGACCCATTTCCCTACCCTGTGGGTGGACAGCAACATTGCAAGTAACTGGGACCCCACAACCAGCTTGCCTGGAAGAACCCAGGAAAATATCACGATAAAGAAGCAAAAGGTAGTCTCTGGCCTCCAACCTATGCAAAGCAAATTCAGCACATTTAAACATGGAAGAGATTGGAAGTCACCAACGTGAAGTTTCTGAAGTTATGGCAACTGAAATAAAGAAACAACATCATGAGGCTATAGAAGAAATTAGATCAGGGCTGGGGATTTAGCTCAGTGGCATAAGCGTCTGCCTGGCAAATCCAAGGTTGTGAGTTCGATCCCTGATAGCAAAAAAAAAAAGAGAGAAATTAGATCAGAAATGCTATCTCAAGTAAAATAAGAAATGAAAAACATTAAAAGAATTGCTGAGCATATCTAAAGAAGATATGGATAAAAGAATAGAGGAGCATAGGAAAATGAGGAAAACCTTGAATGAACAAGATAAGAGAGAAGATACAGAGTGCATGAAATAGATTCAAAGAGATATCCAGGAAATTAAAAACTCCATCGAAAGCTGGCAAAATCACTTGAAAGAAACTGAAGATAAACTTTTAGGCTTGAAGACAGGTTTGCAGCTAGCAATTGCAAAAGGAAATATCTCTTAAAAACAGTGAGAAACCAGGAAATAATTCAAAGCTGCAAGATGATGCAAAGAAAAATAATTAAGGGTGATAGGTGTTAGTGAAAAAGTAGGGGTCAACACAAATGAAATAATACTATTTACAGAAGTAATAGCAAACAACTTCCCAAGCCTGGGAAAAAGACCTGAACATACAGATAAGTGAGGCATATAGAACTCCAGCTAGCCATAAATCTATACACAGGCATATAATAATCAAGGTCCCAGAAATTCAGCACAATAACAGAATATTAAAGGCTGTTAGAAGAAACAGATCACCTATAAAGGAAAAACCATCAGTATCACAAGAGACTTCTCAACACAAACCATCAAGTCAAGAAGAGATTGAAGTATTTCAGGTCCCAAAAGAAAACAGCTTCCAGCCCAGATTGATGTATCCTGCAAAGCTATCTTTCAAAATTAATGGAGAGGGCCAGGGACTTAGCTCAGAAGTATAAGCACTTGCCTGGCAAGTGCAAGGTTGTGAGTTCAATCCCCAGTACCAAAAACAAAACAAACAAAGCAAAAACCCAACAAAAAACAACCAATTAATGGAGAAACAAGATACTTCCATGACAAAGAATAGCTGAAGGAATTCATGACCACCAAACCAACTCTACTAAGAATACTAAAGGACATTCTAGAGAGAGATAAAAATGACCATGGTTCCAGAAACAGTGTCAGAGAGAGATCACTAAGCAGGACAAGCAGTTGAATGGAGGAGAAAAATAGGGAGCCAATGGTAGGACAACAGCAAGGTGGAGATAAGCCAGTACATGTTGGCCATAACCATTAAAGTTGATGGCCTCAATTCACCAATAGATTCACCAATACAAAGAAACACAGGCAGAGTGGATTGGGAGACAGAATCTAGCAATATGCTTTATACAAGAAACACATTTAACTTGAAAGGAAATTCATAGACTGAAGCTCAAAGGAGAGAAAACAATGCTCCATGTGACAGGGAAGAGAAGGCAGGAGCAGCTTGTCCATCAACCGCTGAATGGCTAAGAAAGGTATAGCATTTTTATACAATGGAAAGCTACTCGGCTATAAAGAAAGATAACCTTGAAGCTGTTGTGGGTAAATGGATGCAACTTGAGATCATGCTCATGGGTGAAGTGGTTCAGAGTCACATGGGTGAACACTGTGTTGTCTCTCTGGTACAAGAGACTGAGAGAGTTGGTGGGATCCAAAATGCACTTTGGATATTGTGAAAGTGAAAGTAGGGGAGGTGTCTGAAAAGCGAAGATGGTAGCCATTGTTAATTTCTTGTTATCTTGTTTTGAAGCCATGTGTTGTTTTCACTGTTGTGTTTTGTTTAGCTTTATTCTGTTTTCTTTGATTGTATTATATCAGATAGTATGGGCAGCTATTTCAAAGATAACAAAATATATTATGGTATTGTTGATATTCTGTTATCTAGTTTCAGAGCCCTATATTGCCTTCATTTTTTATTTTAATTGTCTTGTTTTGAAGTCCTGTGTTGTATTCACTGTTTTGTTTTGATTGGCTCTATTCTGTTTTGTTTTGTTTAGTCTTACTCTCTTCAAAAAAAAGAATACAGTCAATACAGAGATCCATTTTTATTCAAACTTTTTTTTTTTCCTTTTTAATTGCTTACTTGATTTATAGGGGTGGTAAAGTTAAAAAAAAAAAAAAGACATTTTCCTCAATAAGTATTCTGGATCTTGAACACTTGGAAAAGATGTCAGGATGGTACATGGAAAGTGTACCATCTTAACCATTTTTCAGTGTATAGTAGTGTTAATTGTGTTCATTTTTGTGTATTAGATCCTAGGATCTTTTCATTGTATAAAACTGAAACTACCTTGGCAGACCGCCCAATTCCTACTCCTCCTTCCCACAGAAACCAACATTCAACTTCTATTTTTAAGACTTTGACTACTTTAAGTTAGGCATGTAAGGATATATCTGTAAATGACAGACTGAGACAGTAGGATTACAAGTTCAAGCCCAGTTTGGGAAGGTTAGTGACTTGGCAAGATGCTATGTCATAATTAAAGATTAAAGATTAAAAAAAAAAGAATTTGACTGCTTTGGATTTCTTATATAATTGAAATCATGTAGTGTTTTAGTTTTTGTGACTGTCTTACTTTCTTATTTTTATTGTCCTTTTTTAGGGGAGGGTACCAGAAATCAAACTCAGAATCTTGCACTTGCCAGGCAGGTGCTTATGCTGCTACCTGTCCCTTTTTGTTCTTTTCAAACTATAAAATTAATTTATTTTAGGGTTAGTGTTGCTAACTACTTCATTGAGGTAGTATCTATGTGACATTTTTCATTTCTTAAGGTGTTATCTTAAGTTCTTATTTTCTTGTTTATAATTGATTATTTGTAACAAAATACATTGAGGCTGTGAAATCCTGCTTCTCTCAAACTTACTTGCTATTTTTAGCATCCACTGATAATTTGTACTTGAAACAATTATTAGCATAGTGATCATCAAATGTAATTTTCTAACTCCTTCATCACTTCTACATTTATTAATTGTCATTCTGTAAAGCTGTCCAATTTAATTATCTATTTATAAAAGTATGGACTTATATATTCTTTTATTCTGTGGGCTGTAATCCCTTGTTAACATTCTTCCATACACATTGTCCCAGATTTGGCCAGTGGGAGTCTCTTTAAGCTGGCTCCAGTGTACTTCTGACTTGTCCCCATCTTTTTTTAAGCATGTCCTATTTTCTGATACAATGAAGTCTTATGGGCTTACCTTGTGCTTTTCCTATTCCAACCTAGCAATAGCTCATTAGTCAAGCAGCTCTTAATTCCTTTTAGTGGGGAGTGGTATTTAGAAATTAAGATAATGGAGCACTAGGTATGCTCATAGCTATGGGTGTGTCATTCCTTCTAGGCTCTTGTATTTCTTTTTGAAATTGTGATCTTGCTGTGTAACCCAGGCTAGTTTCGAACTCACAGTGATCCTCATGCCCTGGCCTGCCAAACGCCGGGATTACAGGTTTGTGCTACCTTGCCTAACCTGACTCTTAAGACTTTCTTAAAAGAATATTTTATCTAACAACCACTGGTTATTGGTTTTTCAGTATGTGTTCCATAGCGTTACTGGATACTTATCATCATGCAACAACAACAAAAAATGTGTTATGGCATGTAGCTCGGAGGAACTGGAAGCACTTACTATTGTTCAGTTCTATCTGGCTTTTCTTTTGTGGGGGTGCGGGTGGTCATGGTTCTGGAGATTGAACCTGGGACTTTGTACATGCTTGGCAAGCACTCTACGGAGATACATCTCTGGCCCTTTTACAAATTTTATTCCTCTTAGTCACCCATTGTGGTTAGAAGGAGCCTCATCTTCACACCCTTAATTTTATAGATGAAGATACAGACCTAAGAATTTAAGTGATTTGCTTAAATTCATGGCTGCGTAATCACAGAGCCAATATTAGACTCTAGGTTTCCTGACTCCTATGTTAGAGTATTTTTTACTCAAAGTCAGGAGGGAACTTGGGTCATTGGTGCCTGCCTAAAGTTTCGTGATAGCTAAGGGGCAATAGCACACTGCTTCTTCTATCTTGATACTGTGCATCTAGATGGGCATTTCATTCTAGACCAGCTTTTCAAATGATTGGTCATTTGATGACTGAGAAGGGAGCAGAAAAGAAGATGTGGCAGATCAGAAGTTGAGGATGCCTAGCTGTGTGACCAGACAGCTTGTAGCCAGAGTTCTAAACAGTTTCAAGCCCTTTCTGCTTTTCATAGTTCCATCTATAATTTCTGCTCTCTTTTCTCATCACCCTGTTTATAAATGTCCTGTTTATTTTCTTTTTTAAGTTTAGCATCATTTAAACATCGGAACAGTTACATCTTTAAAAGTTAAATATATAAATATGATCCATTCCTAGGTGATAACCCAAGAGAAATGATAACATAGTTCTACTTAAAGACCTGCATCAGTGTTCATAGTAGAATCGTTCACAACGCTGGGGATTTAGCTCAGTGGCTTAAGCGCCTGCCTGGCAAGCGCGAGGTCATGAGTTCGAGCCCCGGTACAAAAAAAAAAAAGAATTGTTCACGACTGCCCCCACCTCCGTCCCTCAAAAATCCAGATGTCTGTTTTAAGTTGAAAGGGAAAGCAAAGTTTTTTTTAACGGTGAACTATTATTCATCTGAACAGTTACTTTGACGATAACAATATGTGACAACCATTAATAAATTTCTGTCATCTTGTTTTGAAATCCTATATTGCCCTTGTTTTTTGTTGTTGTTGTCATCATTTTGCTTTTTTTTTTTTTTTTAATTGTTTGCTTCTTGATTTTTCTGGTTTTTTTCCTCTTAAAAAAAGAAAGAAGGCTTAAGCGCCTGCCTGGCAAGCAC
>PVJX010050997.1:0-10463 GCA_004027295.1 Dolichotis patagonum | reverse complement strand
ATTCACAAGAAAAGGGGGGAATGAAAGAGTTAACCTTCCTCCATATTGCCTAAAGAACCTACATTCCTAACTTTGCTTTCTCAAGCCACATAACTTAGCTTCCCGATAAGCAACCCCCGGATGCCTCTTGCTCAACCAGGCACCTTGGTAATCAGTCACCAGATGCCAGACTCCCTGACTCCCGAGATGACGGGCCCTCGTACGAGATAGTCACCAGATGCCTGACTCCCTGACCCCTGAGATGATGGGCCCTTGCACGAGATATCTACTCAAACAGGCTGACCCCAACCCTGACCCTGCCATCTCCTCATTCCTGAGTCATCCTTCCCCTTAGCGACATCCAATCCGCTTATGACAAGACTCGCGCCGTCTGAACTAACCAATGCCACCTGCTTCTGTACCCGCGCTTGCACCATCCCCGCCTCCCTTTGTTCTATAGCTTAAAAACCCTGCACAAACCCCTCTCGGGGTCCTCCTTGCCTGCTTGCTTGGTGGACCCCACGCACGTGGAAATAAAGCCCCCGACACGAGACTTGAGTCCTTGGAGTCTTCTTCTGCGCGACACCGATCTTACATAATAACATTAGTAAATGGTTATTTATTGTTTGCAGCACATAACTAAACTTACTTTTGATGACTTTGCAAATTATCCATTGTAACTTTTTGTACCTAAGGCATATCCATGATGAACAAACAAATCTTAAAAATACAATTCCAGAATAAGTAAAATGACAGTTACTACATGAAATGAAATCTCTGGCTAAGCTATAACACCAGAAAAGTAAAATTTGTTTTATGCCATAGACCTATTAGACTAAATAAAATTCTACTCTGTGTTCTATAGGTGTGCTTAGATTTCTTATTTAAGCAACAGAATTATTTCACTGACTGAAGTCGATTGAACTTCTTTGAAAAAATGCACATGATGGAAAACACCCATGATCCCAGGATCAAGAAATCTGAAGCAGGATGATTGGAAGTATGATCCCTGCCTGCGCAACTTAGTAAGATGAAATCTGAAAATTGGAAACAATACAAGTAGAAAACAGCCGGGGGTTTAGCTCAGTGGCTTCAGCGCCTGCCTGGCAAGCATGAGGTTGTGAGTTCTGTCCCCACTACCAAAAAAAAAAAGTAGAAAACACCTGAAGATATAGCTCAGTGTGAAGGCCCTTCATTCCAATCCTAGTGACAGAGAGAAGACAAAGGGAAATTTTGAGGTTTATTTTCTGTTAATGGGAAATGAACTAATGACTCATGACCTCACACTTGCCAGGCAAGTGTTTGTGCCACTGAACTAAATCCGCATCAGACAGAAGTTTTTTTGTCTTACTAAATCACCCAGGCAGGGTTCATACTTAGGATCCTCCTGCTTCAGCATTCCAGATATTGGGATCACAGATGTTTTCCATCATGTGCATTATTTCAAAGGAATTCATCCTACTGCAAGTGAAATAATTCTGCTATTTCCATAATCTGTCAATTTTATGTCACATTAACATAAACAGGGAAATCTGGTAATTGGATGCAGAATTCTGAAAAAAGTTTTAAATTCACTCTTCAAATTAAGCTACTATTCCAATCACTTTGATTTTCTCTTTTCATTTACACATTCATGGTCAACATGATTCTTCAAGATGCCTGTAAAATTTCAGTCTCCCATTTGGCTTTGAAACAGTTCTGATGGACAGAGTCTTTGCCATTTATACACCAAGCTGCGCAGTAGCCAGGTGGTGGCTGAGTGCTCCATCATCCTCAGTACCTGCTGATCCATAGCCTACAGTCACCAGCCACATAGATCCACATGGTCAAATTAAAGAAGGCCGTGTGTATAGACAAAAAGGAAAAAGGATTCATTCAAAGCTAGCTCAGAGGCTGAGGGGCCTGTTTGCCTCAAATCCTGATCTCACTGTGTACAGTTGGGCAAGGGCTTTTATAGTAAGGAATAGAGAGTAGAGAAGCTCGCAGAGACAATTCAAATTTCCTCACTTGCTTGATCACTTTTAGCCATCTTCAGCTCATTGTTGAATTTTTATAGAAAGGAAACTGGGCTCCAGGCATTTTGATGTCAGTATGTGCATATTTTCTTATTCATCTGGACTGAAGAGATGTTGGGGGAGCTGTTTATGCCCTAAGCCTCAGGAAGCCTCTTGTCATGCTGAGTGTCAGGAAGCCACTTGGGTGCAGAATTCTGAAAAAAATTTTAGTAAGTTTAGTTGGGGAAGCAGGCAATTACAAGACAGCTTGTACGTTCTTGTTGTGTTCTCAAAATTACTGCATTAAATTGACTTATATTAATTTTCTAGTGATGAAATTGGAGGTTTTAGGGAGGGCAGCCTGGAGCCACCAAGTGAGGTCTGAACTTATTTTTCTGCCCTAGTGGTTGGCACTGAGGAGTTACTTGCCTTACATATACCATGCATGGCTAATGCATGTTTCACCCCATGAAATCAGCATGGATTAGTAAGATCAGCAATATACAAAGAAGAATGGGGGAGGAAGAGCTGGTTCTGTGGCATCTCCTAGAGGAGCTTGTCATGCTGGCTTCCTGCTATGAACTTGGCTCCTCTCATCATCAGAGGAGCTCAGGACCTTATCACTGGACATGGCCGTGCTCAGTTTGGGGAGATGTGGTCCCTCCTTTGAGATCACTTCCTGGCTGTGGAGGGGAATCTGGTATGCTGTTGAATCTCCTGGGGAAGCTCATTGTGCTGGCTTTCCTGATGTGAACTCTCCTCTTCTAGCTCTCTGTCTTTTTTCCAAATCCATTGTATTTCAAGAATAAAAAGAAAAATGAAGAACAAGGGAAAAAATTACATAAAATTACAAAACACATCAATCAGGAGCAAAAATGGTGACTACATTGTGCATTTTCATCTCTGGATTATTCACTCAAAACACAAGACAACTGCACTCAATTGTCCAAACAATATAGGCACAAATCTTTCTCTTCAGTGAATCAAAGAAATGAATAGTATAACTATCTTAACCATTATTATAAACATATATAGAGACATAGACATATGTTTTTACTTTCAGCTTCTCACATTAATGAGAAAATATGATGTTTACATATGTGTGTCTTATTTGCTTCACTTATGAATATAGTCTCAAGTTGTATCTATTTAGCCACAAAAGTCTCCAGTTTATCTTTTCTTATGGTTAAGTAGTATTCTGTGGTATAAAAATGTCACATGTTTTATGTCCATTCCTCAGTCAATTGGCATTTAGGTTGTTTTCAAGATCTGGCTATTACAAATTCTGCTTCTATAAACTTCTGTGCACATCTATCGCTGTGGTATGGTGTTTTTAATTCTTTTAGGAAGATATCCAAAAGGTGAATAGCTGGTTTGAATGGGACCTGTAGTCCAGGTTTTTTGAGGGATCTCCATACTGATTTCTGCAGCAGTTTTACCAGTTTGCACTTGCACCAACAGTGGAGAAGAGTTCCTTTTTCCCACAGCTCCTCCAGCATTAGTTATTGTTTGATTCCTAGATTGTAGCCATTCTTTCTGAGGTGAAGTGCAATTTCGTGTTGTTTAAATTGCATCTTTCATATGATCAGTGATCCTGAACATATTTCACATATTTATTTGCTGTTTATATTTCTTCATCTGAGAATTGTATCCTAATCTCAGCTGCCCCTTCTTGATTTTGGTGTTTAAATCTTGGAGGATTGATTTTTTTGAGTGTTAATACATTCTCGATAATAGTCTTTTATCTGAGGTATAGCTGGCAAACATTTTTTCCCACATGGTGGATTGTGTCTTCACTCTGTCAGTGGTTTCTCTTGCTTTGCAAAAGCTTTTCAATATGGTGAGATCCCAGTTGTTGATTATTTGTCAAAGTTCCTGTGCAGTCAGTGTTTTGTTCATAAGGTTTTGCCTATAACAATGTCTTCAAGCATTTTACCTATTTTATCTTCTAACAGATTTAATGTTTCTGTTTTAATATTAAAATCTGTGATGCATTCTGATTTTAGCTTAGTACATGGTGAACAATTCTGAACCAGTTTTAGTCTTTGGCCTATGTAAGCCAGTTTTCCCAGTACCATTTATTAAAAAAGCTTTTTTCCAGGGAATGCATTTGGTACCTTCTCAAAGATAAGGTTGCTTAGTTTTTCAGGAGCTGTTTTTGTTTCTTGTAATCTGTTCCATTGATCCTTAGATCTGTTTTTGCCAGTGTTATGCTGTTTCTATAACAATAACTTTATAGTGTAATATCAAGTCAGAGATTGGGGCTGGGGATTTAGCTCAGCGGCATAAGCACCTGCCTTGCAAGTGCGCTGCCATGAGTTTTATCCCCGGTACCAATAAAAAAAATCAAGTCAGAGATTGTAATGCCCCTTGTCTTGTCTTTGGTGTCCAGGATTGCCTTTGCTATTCTAGCTTTCGTCTGCTTCCACATGAATTTTAGGATTGTGTTCTCTAATTTTGTGACATATGCTGTTGAAATTTTGATTGAGATTGCAATGAATCTGTATAACACTTTTGGAAGTATGACCATTTTCACTATATTGGTTTTTTTCTTTCCAAGAGCATGGGTATCTCTCCACATTCAAACATCATCTTCAATGTCCTTTTTCAGAGTACTGTAGTATTCAGTGTAGAGACCTTTTCTTCTTTTGGTAGATTGATTCCTATGTGTTTCATTTCTTTGGATAGTACTGTGAAAGGAGCTGCTCCACTAATTTGTCTCTCAGTAAGTTTGTTATTCAAGTACAATAAGGCTATTGATTTTTGAGTGTTGATTTTTGTGTCCTGTTATTCTACAAGATTTGATTATTATATCTAGAAGCCTTTTGTAGAGTTTTTTGAAATATTCTATGACGAGTATCGTATCATCTGTGAATAATGATATTTTAATTATTTTCTTGCCTATCAGTATTTATTTTATTGCTTTCTCTTGTTTAATTGTTCTAAAATTTCCAGAACTACATTGAATAAACTTGGAGACAGTAGACATCCTTGTCTTCTTCCTAATTTTAGAGTGAAAACTTTCAATTTTTGTCCATTTAGCATGATGTTGGCTGCTGGTTTGTCATAGATGTCTTTTATCACATTGAAATAAAGACCATCTATTCCAATTTTATGTAGTATTTTTTATCATAAATGGATGTTGGAATTTGAAAAAGCTTTCTCTGTATCTATTGAAATAATCATATAATTTTGTCCTTGGCTTTTTTTATATGCTGTATTATATTTATAGCATCTATATATGTCGAACCATCCCTTCATCATGGGATGAATCCCACGAGGTCACTCTGCACTCTGCTTGCCAGTATTTTTTTTTAATTTTATTTAGAAAGAAAAAAACAAACAAAACAGAAAAAAGGGTAGCAACAATACAGAATTCCAAAGGAAAAAAGAAAAGAACAAAAAAAACCCCACTAAGAAATGACTAGTTGACAAGTTACATACTGTCATCTTGGAAATAGTTGTTCAAGTTATAATATTAAAGCATACAAAGTAGACATTCAAACAGTGAGAGTATTAACAGTTTTGCTGAACAATCTAACAAAAACAGTAGTATGGTCCTCTATTTTCCACACTTAAGCATACATGCAGTTATATCTTTAGAGCACTTTCTTTTGCTCTTTTTTTTTTACAGTAGCAATTATGCATTTTGGGTTTTATTACTCATAAAGTTATTATTACTTTTTTTATTTTAAAGAGAATAAAACAAAAAAGGGCAGAACTAAGATCAGAACAGAACAACATAAGCAACACAACACTTTACAATAAGACAACTGGACATTAACAGTAGCTGTCAAAATACCTCTTTCTCTGCTATAGTTGAGCATAGTTTCAGATACAATAATATCAAACATAAAACAATAGTATAAAACCATTCAAGAAAATGAAAGAATTACAGTACATTCTGAACTGAATAACTATGATCAATGGCTACTATAATATCTCATTTTTGATAAAAAATTTTGTTTATACTATCACATATATTAAAATCCCAATAAGACACAACATGATAGAACTGATGGTAATAGCAGAGTAGAAGCATGGTAGGACTTCTAAGGAAGATGATATTAAATCAGCAATGGCTGCCATAATGTTTTATTTTCTTCAAAACCACTGTTCATACCATCATGCATAATAAAGTCAAAGAAAACAGAATAAAACCATTCCAACTGATGAATGAAAACATTGAAAGGCTTCAAAGTAATGTAATGGGAAATAATGATTACCATAAAATCTTATATACTATTAACAACTCTCATACTAGGGAGATTATACGGTATTTGCACATGTGAGTTTGGTTTATTTTGCTTATGAGTATGGTCTCAAGTTGTGTCCCTTTATTTATAAATATCTCAATGTGATCATTCTTTATAGCTGAGTAGTACTCCATTGTATAAAAATGGCATAACTTTTTTATCCATTCCTCAGTTGATGGGCACTTAGGTTGTTTCCAGGACCTGGCTATTACAAATTGTGCTGCTATAAACATGGGTGCACATATATCACTGTGGTATGATGTTTTCAGTTCTTCTGGGAATATGCCTAGAAGCGGAATAGCTGGGTCAAATGGGACTTCTAAACCCAGCTTTTTGAGGAATCTCCAGACTGACCTCCACAGTGGCTGCACCAGTCTATACTCCCACCAACAGTGCAGAAGAGATCCTTTTCCCCCACAGCCTCTTTAGCACTTGTTGGTAGTTTTTTCTATCCTGGCCATTCTTTCTGGAGGGAGATGGAATCTCAGTGTAGTTTTAATTTGCATTTCTCTAATGACTAATGATGATGAACATTTTTTCATGTATTTATTTGCCATTCATATTTCTTCATCTGAAAACTGTGTATTCATTTCAGATGCCCATTTTTGGATTGGGTCTTTGAATTTCAAGGGTCTGATTTTTTTTAATTCTTTATAAGTTCTAGGCAGAAGTCCTTTAAGGAACAATCCTTTGAGGAACAATCCATGAAGATTTTTTTCCCAATTTGTGGGTTTTCTTTTCACTCTGCTGGAAATCTCTTTTGACATGCAGAAACTCTTTAATAAGATATGGTCCCAGTTATTGATTCTGGGAAGTATTTCCCATGCAGTTTTATTGTTGTTCATGAATTCTCTACCTACCCCTATATCTTCAAGACTTTTACCTACTTTGTCTTGCAACAGATTTAGTGTTACTGTTTTAAGATTTAGATCTTTGATCCATTTAGATTTTAGTTTAGTACATGGTGATAGGCATGGGTCTAGTTTTAGTCTTCTGCATATGGATAGCCAATTTTTCCAGCACCATTTGTTGAAGAGACTGTCATTCTTCCAGCGAACATGTTTGGCCCCTTTATCAAAGATAAGTTGATTGAGTGGGTTTGTGGTTGTGGTTGTATCTTCCAACCTATTCCATAGATCTTCAGGCCTGTTTTTCTTTCAGTACCATGTTGATTTTATTACAGTAGCTTTGTAGTATAATTTCAAATCAGGGATAGTGATGCCTCCTGCCTTGAATTTGCTGCTTAGAATTGCCTTTGCTATTCTAGGTCTCTTCTGGATCCAGATGAATTTTAGGAGTGATTTCTCTAGATCTATGAGGTATGTTAGTGGTATTTTGATTGGGATTGAATCGAAATTGTATAGTAATTTGGGGAGAATGGCCATTTTCACAATGTTTGTTCTTCCTATCCATGAACAGGGGATGTCTTTCCATTATCTGAGATCCTCTTCAATTTCCTTTTTCAGGGTATTATAATTTTCCTTGTATAGTTGTTTTACATCTTTTGTGAGATTGATTCCTAAGTATTTCATTTTTTTGGATGCTCGTGTGAAGGGTGTGGCTTCTCTTACTTCTCTCTCAGTATTTTTGTTGTTAGTGTATAGCAATGCTATTGATTTTTGAGTATTGACTTTGTATCCAGCTACATTGCTGAATTTATTTATTATATCTAGGAGTTTTTCAATGGAGTTTTGTGGGTCTTCTATGTAAAGTATCATGTCATCTGCAAATAATGATAATTTAACTTCTTCTTTTCCTGTCTTTACTCCTTTTATTTCTCTCTCTTGTCTAATTGCTCTGACTAGTGTTTCCAGTATTATGTTAAATAGGAGCACTGATAGGAGACATCCTTGTCTTGTACCTGATTTTAATAAAGGCATTCAGTTTTTGGCCATTTAATATGAAACTGGCTGTAGGTTTGTCATAGATGGCCTTTATCATATTGAGGTAAAGACCATCTATTCCAATTCTCTGTAAGTTTCTTATCATGAATGAGTGTTGGACCTTATCAAAAGCTTTTTCTGCATCTATAGAGATGATCATGTGATTCTTACTTTTGGCTCTATTGATATGATGGATTACATTTATTAATTTGCATATGTTGAACCATCCCTCATTCCTGGGATGAATCCCACTTGGTTGGGGTGAATAAACTTGATGATTTTCTGTATCCTGTTTGCTAATATTTTATTGAGAATTTTTGCATCTATGTTCATTAGGGAGATTGGCGTATAGTTCTCATTTTTAGTTGAGTCTTTCTCAGGTTTTGGTACTAGAGTAATATTTGCTTCCAGCAATGACTTAAGAAGAATTTCTTCCCTTTCAATTTCATTGAAGAGTTTGAGCAGTGTCTGAATTAAGCCTTCTTTGTATTTCTTGTAGAATTCTACAGTGAATCCATCTGGGACTGGGCTCTTCTTTGTTAGCAAGGACTTAATTACATTTTCAATTTCATTAATAGAAATTGGGTTATTCAGCAGTTTTATGTCTTCCAGATCCAGCTTTGGTAGTTCATATGTATCTAGGAATCTGCCTATTTCTTCAGTGTTATCGAACCTATGAGAGTAGAGGTTTTTGAAACAGGTTTTGATGATCTTCTGTATTTCCACTGAGTCTGTAGTAATTTCACCTGTTTCATTTCTTATTGCATGAATTTGAGTTTTTTCTTTCCTTTTTAAAATAAGATTAGCCAGGGGCTTATCAATTTTATTTATTCTTTCAAAGAAGCAACTCTTTGGTTCATTGATCCTTTGTACTGTTTTCTTAGTCTCTATTGCATTAATTTCTGCTCTAATACTTATAATTTCCTCCCTTCTTTTGGCTTTGGGATTGGCTTGCTGTTCTTTTTCTAGATGTTTGAGTTGTTGCATCAGGTTATTTATTTGTGTTCATTCTGTCTTCCTGATGTACGAACTCAGTGCAATAAATTTTCCTCTGAGGACTGCTTTTATTGCATCCCACAAATTCTGTTAAGTTGTGTTTGTATTTTCATTTACGTGTAGATATTGTTTAATTTCTTCTTTAATTTATTTCATGACCTACTGATTGCTCAAGAGTGTATTACTCAGTTTCCATGTGTTTGTGAGGTTTTTGTAGTTGCTTTTATCGATAATTTCTAATTTCATGGCACTATGATCCGATAACATGCATGGGATAATTTCAATTCTTTTGCATTTACTTAAATATGTTCTGTGGGCTACTAGATGGTCTATTTTAGAGAATATCCCATGTACTGCTGAGAAGAATGTATATTCTGATGTTGTTGGATGGAAAACTCTATATATGTTTATCAAGTCCTTTGGTTCAGAGGTGTGATTCAGTTCTGTTATTTCTTTGCTGATTTTCTATCTATTTGATCTGTCCCTGGGTGTCAATGGCATGTTAAAATCTCCTGTTGTAATTGTGGTATTGCTTATTTGACTTTTCATTTGTGTTAATATTTGCTTTGTATAGCTAGGTGCTCTGGAATTTGGTGCATATATATTTAAGATTGTTATCTCTTCCTCTTGAAGCTTTCCCCTAACTAGTATGTAGTGACCTTCTTTATCCCTTTGAATCATTCTTGGTTTCAAGTTCACAGTGGCTGCAAAAAGGATTGCTACTCCCACTTTTTTTTGTTTCCTGTTGCATGAAGTATTGTTTTCCATCCTTTGACTTTCAGTCTATTAGTGTCCTTTTGGGTAAGATTGATTTCTTGTAGACAGCATATGATTGGACGTTGTTCCTTTAGCCATTCTGCCAGTCTGTTTCTTTTGATTGGTGAGTTGAGGCCATTTACATTAATGGTTATAACTGTTATATATTGGTTTATTGTTGACATGTTATCTTTCTGCTGTTGTATCTTTAGCTTTCCATTCTGTTTGTCTGCCTTGCTTGGTGGTTTTTTCCTATGTGTATCTAGAATGTCTTTCAGCATTCTTTCTAGGGTTGTTTTGGTGGTCATGTAGCTCTTCAGCTGTTCTTTTTCATGGACGTATCTTATTTCTCCATCCATTTTGAAGGACAGTTCTGCTGGGTATGTCAGTCTGGGTTAGCAGTGGTTTTCCTTTAGGATCTGAAATACTTCACTCCATGCTCTTCTTGACTTCATTGTTTGTGTTGAGAAGTCTGCTGTGATTCTGATAGGTTTTCCTTTATAGGTGATCTGTCTTTTCTCTCTAACAGCTTTTAGTATTCTGTTCTTATGGTGGGTTTCTGGGATGGTGATTATTATGTGTCTGGGTGTAGTTTTATT
>PVJX010050996.1:0-10448 GCA_004027295.1 Dolichotis patagonum | reverse complement strand
TCTCCACCATGGCCTGGGCTCCTCTCTTCTTCACCATCACCACTCTCTTCACAGGTCAGATGTGACAACTGGTCACTGCCTCCATAGACACCATTGCTGCCCACACCCAAAATCCACCCTGTCCTTCCCCCTATAACAATTCTCCTGTCTCCCAATGGGATTCCTGATGGAGCTCTGTGTTTCCAGGGTCTCTCTCCCAGCCTGTGCTGACTCAGCTGCCCTCTGCATCTGCCTCCCTGGGACAGACACTCAAACTCACCTGTACCCTGAGCAGTGGCTACAGTAATTACTACGTGAACTGGTACCAGCAGAGCCAGGGGAAGAGCCCTCGGTTTGTGATGCGAGTGGGTACTAGTGGTATTGTGGGGTCCAAGGGGGATGGAATCCCTGATCGATTCTCAGGATCAGGCTCTGGCTCGGATCGGTACCTGACCATCCAGAACATCCAAGAAGAAGATGAGAGTGTCTACTACTGTGGGGCAGAACACGGCAGTGGTAGTAGCTTTGTATAACCCACAGTGACTCAGCCAGAGGGGAAGTGAGACAAAAACTTCCGACTGATCTATGCTGTGCTCGCTTCCTTCCCCATTGTTCTGACTCATGAAGTTCACCTAGATTGATAGTTCACATCATCTCCAACTGCACAGAGCTCTCAGAGTATGCTGCAGTGTGTGTGTGTGTGTGTGTGTGTGTGTGTGTGTGTATTAGAGTGAGAGACACAACCTACAAAGGAAGATGGGCCACTCTGAGCCTGCTCTGTACCCCAGGTGTTGGGAGAGGGCCTCACTGCTATTCTCAGAGTGGATTTATTCATGCAGTGATGTAAAACTCATTGTTAGGGCTCATGCCCTTCACTTGTAAAATGGGCCGTTTTCTTATAAGTAGGTCATTTTCTTTCTCATGAATCAAGAACAAGATGTAACTTCATATACATTCATGAATTCCACTTTTTAAACAGGCAAAGACACATATGTATTTTAAGTTACAAAACATTCTGTGCCGAGAGAGAGAGAGAGAGAGAGAGAGAGATTCAATTTTTGTGTGCATACATTTATGTTTTTGCCTATTAAATTCCTTAGTGTCCTCTAGTAAAACATACAATATAAGTTCTTTTCCCATGACAGGAGTCACTGAACCTAAGGTTATTCTACAACTATATTATATTCTTTAGCACCATTTTTAGAAACCCCTGAAACTCTCTGGCAACTAATTGGACTACATAGCTATGATTTCCACACAGCTAATGGCCCTCGGGAGCACAGGAACTTGCTTTGAGGGATTTATAGGAAATCGTAAGTGAGGAACTGAGAACTCTACTCTTTTGACCCACAGTGGGGTTTAAACAATGTCGGATATCATTTGGAATATCACAAGCAGAAATGCCCTCCAACGTTTGCTTTAAGTAATTTGGCAACAAGAATCACTTGAGAAACTCAGTTCCTAAGGACATGCCCCACCTCAGAAACAACTGCAGAGATATGAGCTTGTAGTTCACAATTGTACCAGGCAGACTCCCATCTTCTACGATTTAGGGCAACAGACAGTGAGGTGCTGAATGTCACAAAGAGCGAGGTGCTCCCCATGTCTAATTGTCCTATCCTATTGTGTATCAGAATTTGGTTCATCCTGTCTCTCTGACAGTGACTCCATTTCTCCAATGTAATGTCTCCTATATAGTTTTTCCACTCTCGTTCTTGTGTAAAGTCATGAGGTCAGAAGGCTTTGCTTTCAAGTCTATATGAGTCATCAGCGAGCTTTAGTAATTGATGTTGCTGCTACCAAGAATATCCCACTTACTAAAAAAGTAAGATCATAGTAATATCCATTGTAAAGCTATGGAGAAATAATGCTTTCTTCAGCCCTCAAATGAGTCAACATTAGATTTGGAGAAACAACCAAAGAATAAGGCTGAGTATCCGAGTGTTCAGGTGCAAAAGAGACAACAGTATAGTACAAAAGGAGGTAGAGAGGTAGTGTTGGGCCAAGCCTCAGCCCTCCGCTTCTGAAGAAAATGACTTGTTTGGAAGCCAGATAATTGTCAGTGGGGATTTACACGTTCTCTGTATACCAAATGGGAGAAGAGCAAATGCTTCCATGCTGACAGTCATTTCAGAGCAGACACACGATTTTTTCCTGAAGCCATAATCTTCATTGCTCAACAAATTCAAAGGGAAGGATTAAGATATGCAATTTCAGAAAACTTAAAGCACATCCCACATAACTCATGTCTAACCAAATTCTACTGATTATAAAATCTGCAACAAAATGCTTTCAGATGGAGATGTGCTCCCTTTAGCCTGAAAGAGTTCAATGGAAAATTAATAGAGAAAACCAAGGAACCCAAAGCAGGTACAATTTCACATCATTAACACACCTGTATACTTTACAAAAGCCTAGGAAACAAGTTTTAAAATCACTCTGTCATGCACTAGGAAAATCACAAGCTGAATGAGGAAAGACCATTCCCAGATGCCACCACTAAAATAACTCAGGTGCTGAAGTAGTGTGATAGAGATTTTTAAAGAAAACACATAATATCCTGACAATGAATCATTTCACATACTTTAAAAAATGGCAAAGGAATACATAGATGTCATTAAAGTAAATGTAGTATAATTTGAAAAACCAAAAGTTAATGCACAAAAATCAAACTGTGTTGAAACTCAAGTTACAAATCATGTATCTTAAAATATTTTTTGAAATAATGGAACAGATAATTTGGGAAATTAGTTGAAATTCTCCCTACTTCCTGATCATCTGTCTCCTGTTTTCCTCCATAAAATATATACAAATTGGTTTTACTTGTCATAGTAAATTTCTTTGTTCACTCAAAAGAATGTTTTGTTTTCTTGTTTGTACCTTCATTGTAAGAGAATCTACTGTGTCTATGACTTCTATTGAGAGTAGTATTTTAGCCATTCTCTTAAGAACATGACTGCGTAGTAACTATTGTTATTATTGAATTACTTTGCTATGACACAAATATACAATGAAATTAGAATCCTATGTTACCAAAGATACTTAATACAACTACAGAAAAGACCACAAATAGTTATGAAACACTAGAGGGCACTGGGAGCCTCCTCCAGGATTGTCAAAGCCTGAAAAGGACACACAGGGCTGGTTTGTGCTCAGAGGCCTGAGACAGAGGTCAGAGCAGGTGCTTCCTCCCAGGAGAAAACACAGAGCTCATCGCACTCAGCTACCCTGATCGCAAAGCAGGTCTCTGATCTGCTGCAACTGAGGGTGGTGACAGTGTTGGGAAAAGATTCATATTGTACATGACACAAAAGACAGATAGGCCGTAACTGCTGAGTGGGGAACATGAATGGATCGTCATAGAGTGAGTAGGAGCAACAGGTGCTCAAGAATTCTTGGAACATCCACCCTACGGCCATCACATGTCTACTTCTCCTTCATCTCTCCCGACTCTCTGCCCAGATTCATGCAGATTTCACACACCTGCCTTTAGAGCAACTCTGCTCTCCTTCTTCCTCATCCCTGATGTGGGTTGATTTTTATGCTGGGGTCCAGTTCTCAGGCTCTGGTGACCTGAAGCCTTCAAACCCCTATCTGTCAGAAGCTCCGTCTTTATCATCTGTGGCTGCTGCTTTTTAGCAATCACTGTTGGTCACATTCCTTATTGGTTCCAGTAGAACGTGGCCAGATGTTCACAAAAATGATTTTTGGCCCGAGCAATAGGCACTGCGAGTCACCTGTCAGGTCTGCAAGTTCGCTACCTTGACAAAGCCACCTTTACCCTTTAGAGGGCCAGTCTCAGGATGAAGCTGAGTGCCATCATATGCTCTGTGACAGCACTGCTCAACACAAGGGGACCCACATGGCAAGGGAAGACAAGAACAGAGAGAGGTTTGACTAATCCTGAATACACAGAGGATCATGTTACCAGGCAATGAATACTCTGGCAGAATCATACCGATTGTCCACAGAGAGAAAGTTTTGTGAAAGTTTCTGAATTTATTCTTTTTCATATTTCATTCCTCATGTGAAGTATACACATGAATTATTTTATTAGAGATGTTCCATAACAAAATAGAATGCAGTTATTTCATTTTCCTAAATGTACAGTGACTGTGGTTTAAGATCTGAAGTCAATGGATTCCCTCTATTCAGAATCACCTTCAGTCATGTTGTTTTTGTACCTAAGAGAAATTGCCTTCGACAGAGTGAAGACGGCAGCTGGTATATAATGACCTATCCAATAGAGGTTAGAAGCATGACCATCAAAATCTCCTGGACAGTGCTAATGCTGAACATCAAGATTTTTAAAAAATTTTTTTTAAATTTTACTTAAAGAGAAAATAAAACAAAGCAGAAAAAAGGGTAGCAACAATACAAAATTCCAAGGAAAAAAAGGAAAAGAACAAAAAAACCCCACTAAGAAATCATTAACTGATAGCTTACATACTGTCATCTAGGAAATAGTTGTTCAAGTCACAAAATTAAAACATACAAAGTACAAATTCAAACAATGAGACTGTTAACAGTTCTGCTCCACAATCTAACAAAAACAGTAATATGGTCATTCATCTTACACTCTTAACCATAATGCAATTATATCCTTTAGAGAACTTTCTTTTCCTCTCTTTTTTACAGTAGCAATTACACATTTACTGGGATCTCATATTATTGAAAAGTTTCTGCACTTCAAAAGAAATCACCAACAGAGTGAAAAGAAAACCCACAGAATGGGAAAGAATTTTAGCCACAACCCCTCACACAAAGGACTTATATCAAGAACATATAAAGAACTGAAAAAAATCAAGCCCCCCAAATTCAAAGACCCTCTCCAAAAATGGGCATCTGAGATGAACACACAGCTCTCAGATGAAGATATACAAATGACAAATAAACACATGAAGAAATGTTCACTATCACTGGTCATTCGAGAAATGCAAATTAAAACAACACAGAGATTTCATCTCACTCAGGAAAGAATAGCTGCCATCAAAAAATCAACTGATAGCAAATGTTGGCAAGGTTGAGGGGGAAAAGGAACACTGCTCCACTGCTGGTGGAAGTGTAAACTGGTGCAACCACTATGGAAATCAGTATGGAGAATGCTCAAAAGACTAGGACTGGAAGCTCCATTCAATCCAGCTATTCCCCTCTGGGGTATTTTCCCAGAAAAACTGAAAAGGTCATATCACAGTGATATATGTGCACCCATGTTCATAGCAGCACAATTTGTAATAGCTAAATCTTGAAAACAAACAAGATGCCCCTCAATCGCCGAGTGGATTAAAAAGATGTGGTATTTTTAAGCAATGGAATAGTACTCAGCTATGAAGAAGGATGATCTTGAGGCCTTTATAGGTCAATGGAGACAACTTGAGACTATCTTCATTAGTGAAACAAACATCAAAATTTTTTAACTATTGCTTTTTTTAAAGAAATGCCCAGAGAAACATTTCTGGAGGGGTACTGAGGGCCTCAGAAAACCTGTTTGAACATACAAGGAATAAAAGAAGATATACAGGAAAGTATCTAGTCAACATTTTGAGATATATATAGAATTTTTGCAGCAATTTGACTAACATCAAGAAGAATAACAAAGTATAATGTGTGCTACAACTGGTTGTTATGGGCTATTTTTTTTTTCTCTGATCCATCACTATTGCTTTCTTGATAGGGCCATGGAAGCCTTGAAAATCCATAGCTGGTAAACAAAGCAAAAGAGTTTATATTGAAACAATCAAATAACAGGATGGGACTTCTCCAAAAAGCTCTGAAACAGTGAAATACCTTTGATTGATCTTTATGGTCACTCATGCAGAAGTCTCATTTCTTAATTTTAGTATATTCAGGGTTTTTTTAGCAGAGCAGCTGTACCTTTAATGTGTTTTTCAGGGTAATCAACATATCAGTAACTACTGCAAAGGACTAAGCTGGTGATTAGAGAGAGACTAAAAAATAGGCTAACTAAACTTAGTAAAAAATACTGACATTTGAAAAGCTTTATTGATTACAATTCTCGAAAGGAGAAGACTAAATATAAAATATAACACTACATATAAATTTATAAAACAGTTTTGTCTGATTTAGTTTCTTACAGGACTATGGCTACCAGGACAACTGAGCAGAGGATCAAGTACCTGCTCACTTCCAGGTGTTGAAAACCCCACAGCAAAAGGAGCCAATATTATGTGTCATCCTAAGGCTGAAGGCCTGGAAGATCCCTGGAGAGTGTGAGTTTGCTTACCTCCATGGACAATTGCTCTGTGAGTCCACATTGAAAGCCTGAAGAGGTTTAAATTTGATGACCACAAGTGACAACAGCAACAAAAGACACACACACATCAAGCTTTCTAGTGCAGCCAACTTTCCTCTTCACTGTTCATTCCACTTGGGTGTCACTCAGAATCAGCATGGGCCTTTTCTCCTCTGTTTGTGGTCATCTTTGGAAAAGCTCCCATATCCAGGATCTGGTCTAAGGAGCTCCTGAGTATCTCTAAATCCAGTCAAGTTATCAGTCAAGAATTACAACAAGGTGCACAATGGATGTTGATGAGGTCTATCTAGCATACTCCATGGGCATCAGAATCATAGTCAGATGCTCAGGTTTATTTGTAGATCACAATAGGAAATCAGAAGGTTCCAGAAATTCTCCTCTAGTTTAAATTAAATGTCTGCTCAAGAATAAGGGGCGGTCAAGCCAGATTTATAAATTGTAGTATGTTGAAGCATACAAACCATTTGGCAAAGGCTGGAATGCATTGCTTTCAGACAACTAAAGCAGTATCTGTCAGCATTTAGTTAACCATGATGCATTTCAACACAGCCAGCAACCACACATGCAAGGAAATCAGACATATAAAAAGCAGTCAGAATATCAGTATAAAAGAGAACATGAATAACGTTTATACCTATAAGAGAAATATCAATGATGAAAACAACAATAAATTCTTTCAGAAAAGATGTGATTTCTGTGATCATTACAGATTCATATTCCACTTCTCAAAGTAAATGTCATATATAATTTATATTTTATTAGTTCCTATTAATTAATGATTTCCTGGGTTTCAATAAGGTGCTTTCATCTATGAATATATTTGATTATATGTGACTTCTCAGCTTTCCCAATCCCCTGCTCATCTAACTTTATTTTTTATTCATTGCTAATAATAGTCTTTCTTTGTAACTGTTAATTCTCATACGATAACTTCATTGGATAAAAAAGGCCTAGTGTGCTTGTTGTTTTGTCTCAGTGGGTTATGCATGCATGACCTTGGATATATTATGTTAGTAATGTAAACCTTTTAGAGCTTTTAATGATAGCAAACACTCTGCTGCAGCATGCAATCCATAGGTTCACTACCACTGCAGATGATTCTTCTTCAACAGAGGTCCCTGCTCTGATCCCCACAATGCATGAACTGACTAGATTTATTCTGCTATATCCTTCTGCTCCTTCTTCTCTTTGAGCCAATGGACCATAACCAGAATTGTCTGAAACTGTGAGCCAAATTAAACTTCTCCTCCTTGAAGATGTAGATGTCATGTAGTGTGTCACAACGATGGAAATGCTGACTAATTCAGAAAATGGATAACAGAGAAGTGGGGTTGTTGCTGCGATATAATTGAATACATGATTAAGAAGCCTTTGAAATAATTTATGAGAGGAGTTTGGAAAGGTTTGGAAAGCTAGGCTATAGAAGTTGAAGACTGCTGGAAACAGCCTGAGGGGTGATTCTGTTCAGAGTTCAGAATATCAGGATGCTCATAGAAACACAAATAGGAAACACCAGGCTCAGGCGGTTTCCCATGGAAACAAAACTCCACTTACATTTAAAGTTCACCTGGATTACACTCACAAAATTTGTCTATATATTGGCCAGACTTGAGGAGGAGACTGAACTTAAGTATGGTGGGCTAACTGATCTGGGCAAGGAAATTTCAAGACAACCCAATATCCACACTGTGGCATGGGTACCATTGGCCTCTTTTACCAGATTTGTAGGGCAAATGACAGAGAAGGAAAAAGTTAAGAAACGTAAACTTTAGTCCAGAATGAATCTTGAGTTGAAATGGATCCAAAAGATGTGTGATTGCTAAAGAGTTTAGTATCGCTTAAAAAAAAAGTTACTACTCTGCATAAAGACAAAAAGAAAGATGTGTAGTGAACATGTCATCAATCAATAAGACTCTCAATTGAACACTCAAGGGTACAAATGTGTCACCCATTCATTTGAGAAGAGAATTCCCTGACAAAATTTCCTATTCTGTTCATGCTGTGCAGTTCTCTTTTTCCTTCCTAGCCCTGAAGAGCATCTATAGAATACACTGGACACACAACATCTTCACACAAGAGAATTCTGGGTAAAAGTCTATGATACAGTTCCCCTACTAAAGAACCCTGTCTGTTCTGAATACTTGGATCTTTCAGATGTAGGGTAAGAGTTCAGGAGCACTCAAGTTTCTGTGTTCCAAGGCAGCTGCTCAGAATCTTTGAGGAACTGTATTATTCTGAGCACTATGTTTTGCATAGATTTTGCTGTGTGTCTCTAATCAATAAATTCACCTTGTGTGAATGTTGCATCTCCATATTCATCATGATCTGCGAATCTACATTACACTTTGCACACGATATTGGTGCTAAGAGCAAAAGCATCATTTTCTCTTAAAATGGACAGGTGTTGAGAGGCTGAACCAAACCCAACTGTGATTCAAGTAGGTGGTGGAAGGGGTTTCTAGGTGAGATACTGGGCAGAAAGACAGGGACAGGGGACACTGGGACTTGGAAAGATTCACTAAGATACACGTAACTACAGCATGTGGCATCTATTGTTTTTTATCTCAGTGTGCTGTCACCTGGGACTCCATTAGTACACCAAAGAGAAAAAAACCACACAGAAACAAAATAGAAATTAACATTGGCATTTAACTTCCCACACCTGTCCAGAGCCCTTGCGGGCACCTCACTTGCAACAAAATCTACACCGCACCCTGGGTAGATGACCTACTGGTACCGCATTTCAGCCTCTGCATGGAGAGCTGCAGGACAGAGTTCTGGATGGCTCCACTGTGGCCTGGCTTCTCAGCACAAGCTTCAGTGGCCTCCTGCGCCATAGGTGGACAGTATTCAGAGCCTCCATATGAAAGAGCCTCCCAGAGACTAATTCTTGTCCTTTCTGCAACAAAAATTGTTTATTCATATGTCCCCTAAATGAAGCCTAATGCGGATGTAGGCTCCTTCACTCAGCTGTGCTGATTCAGCTGCCATTTGCATTTTCCTCCCTAGGACAGAAAATCACACTCATCTCTACCCTGAGCATTGGCTACAGAGGTTACACCCTGGAGCCCAAAGAGATGCTCTCTGCTCAAGATGTTATAAGCAGTAATGCTCTGGTTGGTGGATAGGAGATGATCTCTGATTACTTCTTAGCTTTCCACTCGGGCCTTGATCAGTACCAGAGCATCCAGGAAAATCCAGAAATACAAAGATTCTGACCATCACAATGGGACAGAATGTAGCTGTGGAGACAGATTCTGTGTTACTACCAATGACACAAGCAGAGGAAAGCTCCAGCAGATCTTCTGACAAATATAAGCTGTGCCAAATTCTCTTCCACTGTCCTGACCCTCAGCTTACAAAAAGCCTCCTGACCTCTACCTAGAGAGCTACCACTGTGCAAAGTAATTTGTAGTTCCCCACATATTTAAGAGAGTGGTCTGTCTTTTTTACACTGTCAGATCTTGGTCCATAGAACATATCTACATACTGTAGCTTGTTTCCATGATCTCTTGTCACATAGCAGAGTCAATTTGGTCATGTGTGGTTGTCACAGGTCATCTCACATGGATTTAATTTCCTTGGTGGAAAAGTATTCACAGTGCAGTGCTTTCATACAAGAACCTCTACCATCAGCTCCTCTGTTATCTTTTTACTCCAAAAGCATTGATGGGCTGCCCACTCAAATCAAGAAACTGAATATTTCTCAGGAGAGAAAAGACCCTGACTCTGGCCTTTATCATCCATTTTCACACAAGATGCTGCTGGATTCCAACCATCCTAAACCCCTTCCATGTGTGAAGGTCTCAAGATGTGAAAACAAAATAAGAAAATTTTCCCACACAGGAAAGTAGAGAAGACTTCACTAACACTACCCCAAAGACCTGCAGGGGATAGTCACTGTCCTCAACAGACACATGAGTCTGAATCCTAGGACAAAGTGTAATAAAGCACATAAAGTTAAACATACATAAACCAGACGTCTTCTAGAAGTGAGAATCTACGGCACTCGGAGGGTATATTAAATTACAGAACCTTAAAGTCGTGTCATCAGCAAGAGACAAGTTATGTGCTCTCTGGTCTCTGAGCCATGAGAAGATGTGTGTCCTGTGACCAGCAGGTCCTGTGGTCCTGTGCAGCTCAAGGAAAGAACCATTCACCTAGAGGACCTTGACCAGAGCATTGAGTCCAGTGC
>PVJX010050995.1:0-10473 GCA_004027295.1 Dolichotis patagonum | reverse complement strand
ATTCTCTGGTTTCCTAGAACCATGAGGTTAGTCCACTTCCCTGAGGAGGATCGAGGTTTCACGAAGGTTCTGGGCCACCCTTGCCTCTGAGCTGACCTCCTCTCAGGTGAAAAGGTCTCCAAACATATGCAGGCAAGCTGTTCTTTTCCTTATGATTTGTTCTTAAAGAAACTGTAAAACAATCTCTTGGGTCTTGGAACCCCAAGTTTGCATGGAGCTGCCAGAGAAGATCCAGGACCAAAGAGAGGCCAGTTAGCTGCATTCCAGCTACTCAAGAGGCTGAGTTGGGAGGACTGCAGGACTGAGGATGGTTTGGGTAATTTAACACGATCCTGTCTCAAAATAACAATAATAATAATAATAATAATAACAATAATAGGACTGGGAATCTAGCTTGGAGGTAGAGTTCTTCTAAGTCAATTCCCTAATCTTGGGAAATAAACAAAGACAACTCTGTAAACCAGGGATATTGCTCAAGATTTGGGGGAGGAAGGACCCAAATATTTCTTAGTACAGTATGTCCGTGAGAGAGAGGAGCTCACTCTGTTTGCCCACCTGTGGCAACATCTGCTGCAGCCTTTTGAATCCATGGGGCTGATGACGGAGTTTAAGGCCCAGTGGTCAAGTGGCCAGGTAGGAAAAGTCTACACCTGTGAAGAGTAGCATGCGAGAAGGGGCTGAGATGCTCCTTGCTGATCTTATTCTGCTCCCATCCCTTAACCCACTTCTGTGGATGGGCATTGACTTTTCTTAAGCCCAAATCACTTATAGGTCAAAGATAAAGCCCGTGAGAGAATTCTTTTGCATGAAAAATTTCAAAACCAGCAACCATTTATCCTTACATCCATGGCTAATACTCAAACTGCTTCACAACTAGCACCACACAGGCCCTGCTATGAGTTAGAACAGATGCCCAGCTTCTCATAATCAACCCCAGTCACAGAAAATCAATCTGCTGCTACAGCTACATAGAGGCTGAACACCAAACCTGCTCGACTGTAGGCATTTTACAGCTTCTCTGTCTTACTCCTAGTATGGAAAAGGAGGACAGATATAATTAGTGGGACCTCTTGTCAGGATCTGAGCTATTTTTTGAAAATTCTAGAGAGATCTAAGAAAGTCTAGCAATCTTGGGCCTAGCAGATTTTCTCTAGAAGATTGCTTCCTCTCATGCCAACTGAACTAAGATTTATGAAGGAAGGAGCTAATGCCTTGGGACCTAGCATTTTCTTTCCTATTTAGGTCCCAGTCCAACATCCTCCCGGTCGTCCTGTACTCCCAGTTACAACAGGAATGGATGCACATTTGAGGTTCTGCATACCTCCATTTCTGATGTGATCTATTGAAGAGACTGATTACACTTGACAAGACTTCTTTAAAAATTGTCTGCTTTGGTGTCTTCTTCCAAGTGGACCTGCACTTCTGTATTTTCAAATGTCAAGATGGGTGAATTTCCCCCCAACTTTTACTTGACCCAAGACTCTGCTTTTTCTAGTTTCCATCCAAGGCTTGATCATGTCCACATGTACTCCTGAGCGTCTACCAGCTGTTAAACCTTAGCTTACCCTGGTGTGGCCTTTTCCTCCTCACCCAGCCCATGTCCCACTAGCAGGGCAGAGGAGGTGGCTGCTTAGTGTCTCTCCTGTGGGTCGCCAACCTCTGTCTTCAGTTCAGAATTGCTCGGCCCAGATCTATCTATAGATGGATTCCTCTGTGAATAGAGAGGCATGTTGGAGATGAAGGTATTTGCAACAGATGAAGGATTGTCTTGCAGGTCGGGGCCCCAAGAGTAGCAGAGGGTGTCAGGTCATTTTGTAACTCAATGGGTTCACATATGCCGAACATATTTGCACTCCCATACGGCTCTCTCTGGTTTCAGATTTAGGAACATTCCACTGGTTCAGGAATCCCAAGGCTCCAGGCAGACCACATTTATAGTTGCTTGGGGAACCTCTGCTTTAAATACTCTCAAAGGAGAGGACGCGAGAAGGCATTGTGCCGCAAGGAGCTATCTCAGCTTGGCTGCTTGATTTCACAGGATTAGCACTTCTTTCCTACTGTAGGGAGCAGAGGGGACAAACTCTGGAGGTCACAGTGTCCATTCTGTTGAATCCAGGCTGTAGTGCGTATGTGAGAGGAAGGTGCCCAAGAAGGAAGTGAGAGTATCAGATGAGAACTTGGGCAAGTTTCCTGGACATACTTGGAGAGGAATGATCGTTTGCAGTCCAAAGCCTCTCTACTTCCTTCATGCCCTATTTTGCACCCCCTTCCTTGCCAAAGAGGTTGCCATTATTAGGATCCTTGTCATCTGAGGTTAAAATAAGGTCTGGTTCAAAGTGAGGAAAAGCCACAGGCAGGCAGCCTGGCCCTTGCTGGTCCTGGAAGCCACACACTAACTAGTGTTGAGTCCTCCAGGCAGAAGGGCTCTCACAGAACATCCAGTCCCTCTCCTGCCTTCGGCGGACTTCCTCCACCACCCTGCACAGCGCTCTACCTAGTAGGAGCCCTTTCCCCCATCTTCCCTGACAGTGCATCCCAGAATCCCCAGAGCCCCACCAAGATCTGAGCCATCTTGCCACTCCTTGTCTGGCTTGCAGTTAACATTTATGCCCTCCCGGTCTGTCCTCCCTGCATTTGGAGGACAGCTGCTCCTGGCCACCAGCGTGGTCCGTGCAGTTAGTGGCCTCTGAATGAAAAGATGGTTGGAAAGTGGCAGGATGGCAGCACACATCAATCCTGCTGGTTTGGCAGGTGACATTCTTATAGGCGAATTCCTGCAGTGATGACGCTGAGTGAGAGAAACCTAATGCTTTGAGATGCCTCTGCTCTGAGAATATACATGGAGATGTATGGATATACACTGACATACATACTCCCACCCTGGCCCTGTCCTGTGCACATGCTCACATTCCACAAACGTCACCAACACCTTCTCACCACAGATGAGTTCCAAGCATAGGCTCCATCGCTATTCTATGGCGTCTGTTGCAGCCCCTGGAGTGGGTTACGTGCCATGGGGTCCATTGGCCAAGGAAACCCAACCCAGGTCTCCCCAGGCACAAGATAAGTCTGACTGAGAAGTCATGGGAATTTGGGGGGATTGTTCACTCATGCAGAATTCCATTTGTGAACCTTTGTTCATGGGCCTTTATATCCTGGGAAGGAAGTGAGTTGCGGTCATCATTGGGGACACTTTGTTGCCCCGCTTTACCCGTCCATATTTGCTCAGTGCAATGTAGGTCCCTCGGAACAAGTCTGACTCATAGGCGTTGTAATTGTTGGGCAGAATGATTTCTCTGAACTTGCATTCATTTTGGAAGCTGGGCTGTGAAAGAAACGGACAACAGATACTCAGTGATAGATAAGGAGAGCCACAAATGCAGGCTGAGCGGTGCTGTGTGGCAGCATGCTAGTTCTCACCACGTCCTTTGGTAGGACAGTGTCCTCAGGGTCTGTTCCTTCCCTGAGGGACAGAACCGAGGAAGGGAATAATGGAGAAAGATTTCAGAGCTGTCATGGCTCCTCCTCACCTTTCTGCTGTGTCTTGTGATGGCAGTGGGGGTTTGGAGGGAGGGTTGATGGTCCCCTGACTAGAAGCTTGGGGCGCTCTGACTCAGTCTTTAGATGATAATGCCTTCCATTAAGTACATGGACCAAGGAAGGCTGCAGTGATCTGTCTTCTCCAGTGCTCTATGAGAGAGAGTCTGGAGAAGTAAGATGGAGATCCATTGTCTATTTCAGTGACTTCTCTGCCCCCTGGTTGTATAATCCCAGGCCGGTTCATCCCCTTCTCTGCCTCAGGTCCCTTTTCTGCACACTGTGTAGGTGGGGGGAGGAGGTGGGGGAGTACAGAGATGATCTCTAAGTCCTGTCCAGAATTATCTTTATCTTTTCATTCTGATTCCTCACTACCAAGTTTGGTGCCCCTCAAAGAGGCATGTCTTGGCTCTGGCATTAAGACCAGAAGGTATCTGGTACCTCCCAGACATTCATGGTTCTCCAGGCCCACATAGGAATAGAGATGGGGAGAAGTAGCAATTTTTATGGAGAAAAGAACCTGATTTTCAACATGACATGTGGTGCCCAGGAGTCTGGGGCCAACAGTAACTGGCCCCCTCATTGCTAATTTGGTAGAGAACCATGTGGGGACCACCTGTTCAGAAGGATGAGTGAATGCTGGATTTCCTGTCACACACCGATCAGTTCATGCCCAGTAAATCGCCAAGTCCTCCATTTTTCCTAGAAAAGAGAGTTCTTTCCTTCCTAACCTGCCTGGGTCACTGCTCTAGAGGGAATTCACAGGGGTTTCCATGCTCTTTTGCGGAGGTGTTATGAGGGATGTGGAGGAACAGAGAGTGAGGTGGGACCCAGGAGACATAGGACCTGGACTTTAAAAGAAATACAGCATTAAACTGAGGGAAATTAGTGGAGTAAAACATTTGCCCCATTCCTGCTGACTCAGCTCATCTACTAAAACACAACAAAAAAACCTCCTCAACTGCAGCCCCCATAGTGCAGAGGTACCAGAGGTGTCCTTGAACCTTCTGTAAAGAAACTCTCCTCTGACATTTGTTTATCCAGCAGTGAGGATGGACAGCTCCTTCCTGTTTGTTGTGGAAGAGCAGTCAGGAGCCCACACAACAGGGCACCCATGCTTCCAAGCCCTTGTGGCATAGTTTTTAGACAGCATTTGAAACAGGACCTCTAGGGGACATTTCTGATTCTTTGGATGAGGTTATTTTGTCTGGTTTGGGAAATAATGGTGACAGAGTGATTGAATAAGGATAACATGGACATGCACACGTAACTTCCTGTGTGACATTTCTCATTGGACAACTCTAAACATCACCACACACACATGCACAGGTGTGAATAAGCATGCACACACACAGATGTGCACACCTTCCCCTCTCTCACTCTCCTGTATTGTTTACAAAACACTCTCATACATGTTGATTTGTTTGGAATCAACATTAAGGATTTCACCACTGCATGCAGCCCGTGATATTTCATTCATGAATGAAGGAAGGAAGCCCCACAAGTAGGGAGATCAATCTGTCCACATAGACAATGAATGTATTTGCATCAGGGCTTTGAGCTTAGATGACAATGATCACTTCTTTTTAGCTACATGGACCTCAGTGAATTGTTTTACCTTCTAAGCCTCAGCTCCCTCATCCAGAAAGTGAAGAAAGAGAGAATAATTATTCCATTGAATTGAAGTGAGCATCAATAGAAACAATGCATAGATAGTCCAGGGTTCAATGCTTGCTACATAGTAAATTAAATGTGACACTATTTGTATTATTCCTGTAAGATTTGCTGAGTCATTAGACAGTCTAGCTTTTAAACTTTACAGGTTTTTTTATTTGTTTGTTTATTTATTTTGCATTGGGGATTGAACTCAGGGCCTTTTATTTATGTTATTTTATTTAAAAAATTTTTTAAAATTTTGAGACGGGGCCTTGCTGAACCATGATGTTGCCTAGGCTGATCTCCAATTTGTGATCATCCTGCCTCCACCTCTCACAGTACTGGGATTACAGATGGTACCAGCAGGCCTGGGTAAGCTTTGCAGTTTTTAGGGGAGTGCCTCAGAGACGTGTGCTTGCGTAAAGAGATCACAAAGCTAGGCTGAGGAGGAGGACGCAGCTGTGGCCCCGTGCAGAGGGTCAATAATGGCTCTAGACCATGGGTTCTTTGCCTGTGTGTGGGGAACACAGGGAGTGACAGGACCTAAGACTTGATATTTAGTAACATTCGGAGAGCAGCAGCAGTAGCAGAAATTAAACTTGGATTTGATTGTAAAAGTTAAACGACAAATTTAAAGTATACTACTTAAAAGGCTCTTACAGATTGAACAAAACAGAGTCTAGCAATCAATGAAGCACATGTAAAAATGAAAGAAAAGTAAATTAAAAACTAATCTGAAACTGACATAAAATAGAAGTGGCATTTCAGGTCACTGGAAAAAACAGAAAACTGGAACAACTAGACAGTGTCAGATAATTAATTATAAAGTTAGATGAATGACTTCACTCTTTCTATCAAAATGAATCCCAAAGAAACAAAATTTAAACGTAATGATAATCATTAGTCTAGAAAAACATTTGACAACCTCAGAATCAAAATCTTTCTAAGGGAGACACACACAGAAAACCTCAGAAGCCATTTAAAAAATCTAATAAATTGAATGTGTGTTTGAAAAATACTACCTCAAGCAAAATAAAAATTTAAATGGTGAGGTGGATAAACATATTTACTATACATATATGTTTAGAGAAAATTTTGCTATTATAGTCAGAATCCTTAACTTACTGGGAAATGAACACATGGGTGGAAAAATTCACAAGAAAGGAGAGATAAATCACATTTAAGTATAAGAAAATATGTCTAATAAAAGAAATATAAATCATAACTGAAAGATTACATTTCTAATGATCTGACTGCAAATCATGTTTAATGCTATACTATAATTGGTGAAGGCAGAGAGAAGAAATTTCACTTAATGTCCTTTGGTGTGCATATGGTTAGAACTCTTTTTTTTTTTTTTGCCTTTTTGAGACAGGATCTCACTATGCAGTTCAGGCTGGCCTTAAGCTCACTTTGTAGCCCAAGCTGGCCTTGAACTGGCTGTGAATCTCCTGCCTCAGCCTCCTGAGTGCTGGGATTACAGGCCTGGGCCACCACTCCAGGCTATTGGTTAGAACCCTTTATAAACAATAATTTGATAGTATCTTCCAGAATGAAAAAATGGGGACAGAAAATAATCAGCAATTTAACTTCTAGGAAATTTATCTTACTATTGCATTCTCATGTATTCTCAAAAGTTACTGACACATTATCACAGAACAGCAAGACAACCAAGCTGTCTACTCAGAGGGGAGTGTGCTAGTGGATATGGTGGATCCATATCATGGGAGACTATAGCCATGAAACAACAGGGCATTGATGTAAAATGGCCTTAAAGGGATACTGCTAAGAGAGGATGCCAGGCTTAAAGCAGCATGTGCAGAATATCCATTTGGGTGAGTTTTAAAACCTGAGACCTGAGTGAGTTCACACACACATACACACATGCACACATGCGCGTGTGCACACACACACTCCGGTTATTACTGGAATAGTCCACAAGGAACTGGCATCAGCGGCTGCCTCTGAGGAGGGATTCGCTGGCTTCAAGATGCTGATGGAAGTAGAACTTATTCTTTTGCATCTCTCTTTTTAAGCCATGTTTGTGTGTTAACCATCCAAGTAAGTGAAGTATTTAAAGTGGAAGGGAATGCGTAGTACAAGATGGGCCAGGAAGTGGAGTGCAAAAGCCTTTTATCGGAGCTGTCAGCTCTCCTGGTGGTGTTACAACCTGCTCCACCTGCTCGCCTTGTCCGCCATTCTAATTTTCTGTATTCCCAGAAAGGAACCTGTTCACAGCTTCCAGAATTTCTTTCTGATCTGGATGGTGGTTAAGGGACAGGTTTCATGTGTTGTTTGCAAACTCAAGAGAAGGCAAACCTTAGGGCAGAAAGATGGAGCAGAGGAAGGGGACATAGGAGAGCGGAATGATTTCTCAGTGGCATAAGGGCACCGCCCACCTCCCACTGTCCACAGCACACCTGTCTGTCAGCGAGCCTGTCTTGGGTGTGCACAAGTTTGGCTGTGTGTGCAGCGGACTCTATGGCCCCATGGGCTCTGCATCTCCAGATTCAATGAACCATGGACTTAAAATATTTGAACAAAATTTTGTGCCTGAACTGAACTGACTTTTGTTTTGGTCACTGTTATGTAAATAACACACAGAATGTCCACTATTATAATATAGAGATGCAATAGATATTATAATAGATATTATAATAGATATTATAGATATTATAATATAGAGATGACTTAAAGCATATGAGAAGATGTGTGTAGGTTACATGCAGACACTGTACCACTGCATAAGGCAACTGAACATCTACAAGTTTTCATATGCATGGGGGTCCTGAAACTGTACTTTAGTTTGTTCTCTGCTTATCAGATTTTTTTTTCCAGTGCTGGGGATCAAAACCAGGAGCCTTGTATATGTTAGGAAAGCTCTCTACCACTGAGCAGCAACCTCAGACCTGCCACTAGATTTTGATTATTCAAATCTTTTTTTAAAAAATTGAAGTTTATTACTTTTGTTTGTCTTTGCTCTGGCCTTTTCCTCCAGCCCAGTGGGGGTGAACCTGCGGCACATGTGCTGCAGAGCCCTCTCTGTGGACACTCCAGCCAAGTCACCCCAGCATTGCTACAGCAGTGATCACTGGGTAATAGCATACACATGGGCAGTGTTGGCATTTTTCAATAAATAAGCAGGTTTGGGGTCGCAGTTTGGGCACTCAGACTCCACTGCTCTATTGTTTATTCCTAGAACTCTACAACCTTAACTGAAAAGGGAGAAGGAGATGACGCTTTCTTTAGAAGCAGCACTCCAGCCCTGCTTGTTGCTTCCCTGGGGTCAGTGGCTTGCAGGTCGAGGCGTGCCTTCTGGACAAGCATGTGCTCAAACGCTCTGATGTGGTCTGATGCTTCAGCCTGGTGGGAATTTCCCCAGTGACCAGCAGTGCTCAAGACCCAGCCACTTAATTCCTCTCTGTCCTATCCCTGAGCCTGGAGTTCTCACGACTCAGGAATGTTGGCTTCTCAGCTCTGGTGAGAAAAGCACTCCAGCCAAGTAAACGCTGTGTTAATAAAAGCAGCTCCCGTACATAATTACTTGAACAAATGAAAGTAATTCCACCAGATCACATTTCCTGGGCCTGCCAGGTCCAAGCTCCGGCATGACAATGTCTTGGATTCCATGGAGGTCTAACCAGACTCCTGTGGAACCAAACTTCACTTAAAAACCAATGCATTCCGCTGTCAAACTGGAGCAGCACGCTTTGCAGTGGCGACATGTCTGGCCGTTCTGGTGAGTTCCTCTGACAGAAGAGTCCCCCCAAATCTTTAGGGGATAGGACTTCCATCCTCTTGTCTCCAGACAGAGTTAAGTCACTTCTGTCTAAAGATTTTCATCCTGCAGCTACTTTGACCCCTGTACCCCTGGTCATGTGGTGGCAGGGGAGAGTGGTGGGTTGCTTCTTTTGTGGTTTTTGACTGTTTCTTTTCCTGCGCTTAGAAGTATCTTCTAATTCTGAAGTCCTTGGCATTTTCTAACTCCTTTTCCTAGTACACAATTGTTAGGAATGTTGCACCATCTAAATTGTACTGTCAAGATTAGAAATGTTGAGAAATGTTTTCATTGGGTCAGCAAGCCCTACAGAGTGTTTTAAAACAGGGAATCCAGCCTTTCCAATGTTCCTGTCCTGGCACCTTTGGGCCCATCTCTGCATGTCCTGGTTGTGTGTCCTTTGGCCCAGCCCCTCAGGAATCCTTTCTCTGCTGGGCGAGGGTGGCAGCTAACTCAGGGGGTGGAGGACTTGGAATTCTCCAGATAATCACCAAGAGAGGGTCCATGCATGAAACCAATTTTGTGCTTTGAATATCGTCATGCAACTGTTGGGTAAAAGGATGTAAATGCAATTATAATTAGTAAGACTAACGTCTCTTAAAAATAACTGAATTCTTGGCAAACTTTGGTTTAGTATGCATTTTTCTGAACCACTGAATGTCAGCACAATCCCCACAAGGTGGAGATTTTTGATGATTTTCTCGATTTTACTTAATTGTTTTCTTTCAATTTTAAGATGGGTCGGGAGTTGTTAAACTGCTCAGTGTACCTGGAATTTGACATTGTCCTGGCTCCGCCTCCCCAGTAACTGGGATTACAGCTCTTACGGCTATGCCCAGCTGATTTCCTTAATTTTAAAAGAAAAGAAGGTTAGAATGCACTCATTTGGCTTCAGCCTAAATCTGCCCAAAGTAAGTAGGGCCAGAATTGGAGCTCCAATCCCAGTTTGCTCCTCCAAAAGCGCCTGCGCCTTGGCCTTGGGCACAGTACTGCAAGCTCGGTAGCTCTACTCAGAGCTTAGCAGAACCTGGGCCGAAATGGGGACTCAGTTGTCGCCAGGCGCAATGCGAGGACCAAGCTCAGAGCCTCCCACGGGCGGCTGCGGATAAAGCTAGTCAGGGCCTCTGCGGGATGCTGTGGGTGCGGGTGCGGGGGCGTGGGAGGGGAGCTCGTTACCCTAAGGAAGGCCCTGCGCCCTCTTCTTGAGGGGTGCGGCTTGGGGCAGCCTCTCCTAGCTGGGTGCCTGACCTCACTCCTGCCCCTTGAGGAGATGGCTCAGGGGGCAGCAGCTGGGCGGCAACTCCGGGTTTAAGGGACAGAGCATGAATGAAATCACTGCCCAGCGGGAGTCTTCCTGGCTCCGGGGTCAGTTGGTAATTGTTGTTTTAGAACTTGGGGAGGGCCCCAGGGCGACAGCGGAGGGCACCGGACTCCTGCAGGAGCGCTGGCCCCAGCCCCACGGGGATCAGGTGAGGCCCGTAGGGCTGTCGGGGCGGAGTCTC
>PVJX010050994.1:0-10479 GCA_004027295.1 Dolichotis patagonum | reverse complement strand
AGAAGTAAGGCTAATAACCACATGATCAGAAAAAGGATTTGATAAAATTCAACACCCATTCATAATAAAAACCTTGATAAGAATAGGCATAGAAGAACCCTACCTTAAACCAACAAATCATTTATGATGAAGTCATTCTAAAAATCGTATGAAGTGGGAGAAAACTAAAACCATTCAACTAAATGAAGAAAATGACACAGAAGTCCACTCTTGCCACTATTTGAAGAGATTTGAATAGGAAAGGGATGTTAAAGTATCCTGATTGGCAGATGATGTGAATACCCAAGGAACTCAACAGAGGATTCTCAGAACTAATAAGAAAATTTAGCAAGTGGTCAGATTCAAAATCAGCACAAAAGTATTAACATTTTCTTATACCAATAATAAACCTAAGTAGAAAGAAATTAAGAAAAATTCCATTTCCAAGAGCTTTAAATATAATTTAAATACCTAGGAATTAACCTAAGCAAGGAAGTAAAAGTCATCTATAACAGAAAATATAGTGTTCTGGAAAAAAAAAGATTGAAGAGGCATTAGAAGATAGAAAGACATCCCTATTCTTGGATAGGCAGAGTCAAAATAGTCAAAGTGGCCATATTACCATAAATTATATACTGCAATTTCAATCAAAATACCATCAGCATTTTTCACAGAACTGGAAAAAAATTCTAAAATTTATATGGAACTTGAAGACACCCAGAATAGCCAAAAAAGTCTTAGGAACAAAAGCAAAGCAAGAAATATTATGATCCTAGATTTTAAGTTATCTAACCAGCTATAGAAAACAAATGAACAAAACCACACGATACTACAAAAAATAGAAGCATTGGTCAGCAGAATACAGGCTGCAGAAGCAACCCCATGCAACTTCGGTCATCTGCTTTTCGATTACTTCTTTAACAAATGGTACTAGGAAAACTGGTTTCCACATTGTGGTAGTCAGGGTTTTCAAGGGAATAGGTTTAATACAGCACACATAAATTTGTAGGATTTTCTTATAATATTTACCCAAGAAGTCAAATGCAGAAAAGTGCAAGACAAACGCCTGCATGCTAGAGACCCCAAGAATTCAGCTGAGGACCTGGTTCCCAAGACAGTGTCCTTAACAGTTCAGCCAAAGACCTAAAACCATGGGAGTGTCTCCTGCAAGTCCCTATCAAGGGAGTGTCTCCTGCAAGTCCCTATCAAGGGAGACTGGAGAGACCAAGGGCCAGGAGTGGAAGCTAGAAAGTCTATGCCTGCAAGGGAAAGGATCTGTGCCAGAAAAGCTGAGCAACCTGCACTGGAGTCAGGAAGTGAAGCTACACTTAAGACAAAGATGAAGACCAGAGCTCTCCCAAGAGAAGAGCCACAGAGAGGCGCTCAGGTCCTCTGATGCCAAGAACACCCAATTTCATATCAGGAAAGCAGCAACAGCAAAGCTGCTTCTGGGAAATCAAAAGCATGCGGTGTTTCTCTCCAGTTCTCCTTTCATGCTGCTCCTGCAAGCAAGAAGCCTGAGCTGGGTCTTCCAACCACACAACCACGCTTACTTCAGTTGCGTGTTCTCACTCAAACTGACCATTAACTAATCCTCAACAGATACGCAAGAATGAATAAACTCATATCTTTCATCTTGAACTAAAATGAAATCAAAACTTCTCCAAAATCTAGTTATTAAACCAGAAACACTGAACCTGTAGAGATATAAATTTAGTTAAAACTCTTGAAGATGTAGGTATATACAAGGACTTTCTTAACACAGTTCCAATTGTATAAAAATAATATCAACCATGAATAAATGGGATTATATCAAATTAAAATATTTCTACACAGCAAAGGAAACAACCAAAAGAGTGACGAGATAACCTAGGAAAAGGGAAAAAATACTGACAACTAGTTTTGGCTAGAGCGCTAATATCTACATATATTAAAACTTGAAAAAAATTAACCACACAAAATAAGAGATCTAATCAACAGCAGGCAAATGAAATGAACAGATAGTTCTTAAAGGAGGAAGTGCAAATGCCAAATACATACATGAATAAAATGTCCAACATCTTTGACCATTACAAAAAGGAAATGAAACCAACATGGAGTTTCTATGTTACCCCAATAAGAATGGCTATGTCAAAAATACAACATCCACAACAAAACAAAACATGGAAAGGTAAACAAACAAACAAATGCCTGGAAAGAAAAAAGACTCTTAGAAATCACTGTTTCTTGGAATAAATTAGAGAATAAACCAGGTGACCCTGGATCTTACAATGATAGAATGTAAAGATTAAGAAAAATATTTAATCAAATCCCAACAGAAAAATATTTTACAAATTCTCTTGCCAGTACTTCTCAAAACTTGTCCAGGTTCTCAATAACAAGAAATGTTTAGGAAAACACCTTAGCCAGAAATGTCTAGAGAGACAAGATGACAAAATGTCATGTAGTTCTTACCCATGAGGCAGTCAAGGATCAGAAAGGTTGTTAGATTACAACTAAGGAAAATGATAACAGGATGAATGTATTTAGTAATTGTGTCTAGATTATATATTTATTGAGAATTACTGTATTCTGCTTATATAAAATGTTAGTAATAGTAAAAACAGGCTTTGGGGTTTAGGAACACTCTGTATTCTCTGCAATTTCTATAAACACAAAATTGTTATAGAAATAATATTTATTTTTAAATGACCATTAGCCTCTTACCAATATTTACACTTGTTTATATGATTAAACCTATCCATATGTTGATGTGTACACTTGGCTTCTCAATTCATGACCCTGCTGTCAACATCTCTCAGTTTTTATTGAGATACATACTATCATAATTAATAAGTCTTAAGCAAGTAATGAAGAAAGATGGCATAGGTTTTCTCTGTGTTGTACTCGTTTGCATTTAGATGATGACAAACTATTCATTTTAATTATTTTTATTTACTTACTTGTCTTGTTACTGTATAAAATTCTAATGCATGAAGGAGCATTTGCCAGCTTGACTGGGAAATAGAAATCCATTCAGGAAAATGAATTTGTAGAAGGGCAAATATAAATTTGAAAGAAACGAAAACTAAAACAGCAAACTCTATCCTGTGTTTAGGCAGTCTTTCTAATATAATTCCTTATTTTGACACTATTTTATTATACATATATGCAATATAAAGTTCTAAATCAATTGTTACAGATGTGGACACTCTTAAAATATTGGTGGATAATGTCAGTTTGGCTTTTTTTGTACATACGTGTTATAGTTCAATAAAATATAGTATGAGGGTAAATAAAGACATTATTTAAAAGTGGCCCTCTGGAATTACATTTTTTTAAACCAATGATCCTGATTCTTCCTTCATTAGCAAATTTTAATCTGGAAATTTTTGTATACTGTATCTGCTATTATGTAATTTTTAATTTTCCAAATTTCTAAATTTTATTGATTTTCTTTTTATGGGTTTATTTAATTATTAAATTACAAGGTGTGTTATACAAAGATGACTATGACTTATGTACTTAAGTACATAAATTATAATGTTGGAGAAGGCATATAAGTCAATAATGTATCATATCAAGTAGATTTTAGTTATGCATATATGCTATTTTAACTTAGAAAAAATATCTTAATTTTCATTGGACTAAAAATTAATATAAGCTGAATGAATTCAGACCATTAAACAGCAGCAAAATAGATAGGACTTGAGATATTCTCATTAATAAAAATTGTAAATATTTTTATCACACTATAATTGATACAAAAATATTGAAAGAATGTTTAGATCTTACTATTAAATTAGAATAATTATTAAACCCACAATTAGATCTTTTGTTAATCAGTAAAGAAGCGTAATTCTTAAGTTATTTGTATGTTAGTTCAAACTTTTTTTCATCAATCCAATTTTGATTTTGCTATCAAAATTCAGTCTTTTTCAATTGGACTTAATCACTGTTGTGCAGAAACAATCTATTTTTTGCTGAGAATCATCTTTACAATACATTTGTGTGCAGTTGTTATTATACAATAATACATTGAATCAAGAAAATGGGTTGAATTGGCCAGAAAAGCCCCCTAAAGTTTCCTATTGGGCTGAGTATAGCATTTGCAATTCAAAAACCTGGCCACTAGATGGTAATCATGGACCACAGTGGTTTCACAATTATCTTGATACTTATTTTTGGGATTATGCTCTGCTTCAAGCTATTTTTAAATCCTTGTACCTCAAATAATTATCTACATGTCTATAAAGCATATTGATCTATAAATATATATATCAATATCTTCTGTACATATGTACTAAGACTTTACTAAGACATAATATATGAAATTATTTCAATAGTATTTCAAAGTTCATTTTATTATATTACTCAAAATGTTGAGGTTAATAAATATGTTGAGATATTCGTATTTTCCATTCCTTTAATTATTTTATTATCCAATTAAAAATGCAACTCAAAAGATGTTTAATTCTCATTCCACTTTTTTTTTCTGTTACAAAGCGTCACTTTGCTTAATCTCAGATTGCCATTCAAATTAATATGCTCACCATACAAGGCAACTGAGTAGAGTCTATACAATAACAGATAAAACACATTTTAAACCTTTGGGGTTTTTTGCAATGATGCTTTGAGGAAATGCAAGAATAACAAGGATACAATCTTTGACTAATAATAATATTTTGATTTACATGAGATGGTATTTTTCCACCTTTAACTGACGGTTGAAAGTTCATTAAGGTATTCTTGCATAAGACAAGCCACACTTTCTGCATTTCAGAAATGCAGTTAAGCTACAACCAAGCAAATCTGGTCCCACTGATTTCCCATTTTTCCCTAAATCTATTTCCTAGTGTTATCTGTAACCTAAATTAAATTGCCAGCAATGAGAACTGGTAACACCCCTCTGCTTCTACAGGACAGGCTGGCAGTCAAAGACAATGTCTGCAATAGTGGCTTAATACTGCTGTCTTGTAATAATTGACAAAAAATTAAAGCAATTAATGTCATGGTTTCTTTTCACTGTAACTGCCATTTCCTGGATATGATTTTATTGTCTCAACTAGTTTGAAAATTCCTTAACAAATAGTCTATATTCTAGCTGCTGTAGCAAGTGAAGATAACATTTGAAAAAATATAGTAAACCAGCTGAATATTTACCTGTGCCTTGTTCAGTAACAACAATACTAATGGAGATTTCCACGAACACCAACTCATTTTTCTCAAGAAGCAGTAAAAAGAGGGAAATCATTAGGAGATAATTTTGTTCACCAGATTTTGAAAACTTCCTTTGAATTTTATAGTTTCAGTAATTGACAAAACATTTCTTGTTCAGGTACCTTTTTTTGAGGGTTAAATAGCATAATGAAAGTTATAAGCAAGAAATTTTCAGCTTCTATTTCACAAAATATGCCAGTGAGCAACACCAATAATGCTTGCTTTCCATTGACAAAGAAAAAATAATTACTATCTCAGGAGTGCAATTAAGAGCCTAGCATTGCACTGAACTTTACATATTTATTTAACGCACAAAAACACTTTGAGATTGTCAATTAATAGTCTATTTTTAAAGGCATGCTTCAATGAGTCACAATTCAGATGTTACTGGTGACATTGTTCTCTAACTAAAAGACAAAAATTATGGACACTTACTAGCTTTGCTAGATTAAGTAGACAAAGACCTAAGTAAGCTACATGTCACCATGCATTTTGTTTGTATTTATGTGCCTTTTCTGATATAGCGCTATGAAATAAAATGAAGCAAAATCCAGTTAAATTACTCAGTTCATAAAGCCCAAACTGTATGCTACCATCTGTATCAGTGCACAATTTAAAATAGTGCCAGAAAATTAAAGGACACAATGCATTATGCAAGCAGTTCTAAAGTATTTTCTTGTTTGTTTCATTCTATAACTGGCTCTTCATATTGCTGACATTTGCATTCATGGAAATGATTAATCTTGAACATCAAAAAAACACTATTTGTGATTTACAAATATATATAAATGATTCAAGGTAATCGAATTTCCTTAATGCAAGTAAAATCAATGTGCAGTCATGAGCAGCAGTCCTAAAACCACAACTTTAAATTAAAGATAATTAAACTAGTGACTGTTAACAACATGGGGAAAAATTTCAACTTTGGGGGAGATTTTGTTATGTTCATTGCAACACATATTAGTGAAACATCAATATAATTGAATATAATTCAAGCAGACATTCAATTAAACCTATACTGCATCTAGAATATGTTAAGATGACAGTCTCATCTAAATTACTGATGTTTTTGGAGACATAAAACATTGGGATAAATAGCTAGTGATTGTACTTCCTCAAATCTTTTACTGCCCACTAGAATTTCAAAGCTGTTTATCTCTCCTATATTTTTTATTCCTTTCATATAGAATGAGAGGACTCAGACTGATGCGTTTTAAGATCTTGCAGATTCTTAGAAATCTAGCATCAGGTGAATTATTGGCAAAGAAAACATTTTGGAGTTATATGCTACTTTCATGAGACACTGAAGTGATAGTTTTTTCAGAGTGTAACAACACAGTCTAAAATACTATTTTGGAAAGCTTCGGGCTCTCCTTCCATTTAAAAAGTAAATAAATAAATGAAAATCTTGTTTCAAATGAAAAATGATTTATTTATCAGCTTTATTTTAGTCACAATGCAAGTCCTCAAAATTACATTTCCTCAGTCTTCCATTTTCTTTAGGTGTAAGACAACAAATAAATGTTTTATTCCATGCCCTTGTTGGGACTACTGAATAGACAAAATGAACATGTGATTGTATAAGGAACTCAGCAATTACTGGGAGACATGAAGTTCTTCAAACTTACCTTACTATATGTCTAACATAGAAATATCTAAAACTGAAGCACAAAAATTTAACAGAAAATAGATTTGTATGATAAGATCAGAAAAAATGAATATGATATATATTTGATTTAAGTATCAAGAATGGTAATTTGCAAAAATTTATTGAGGCTCTCTTGTTTGTCCAGTAAAACACTTTAGTTTTATATATTTATTTCATCTCTTAATTCTCACAAAATCCTAAAAAGTATGTTTCATTTTTTCTTTCCCATAACCTCATGAAGAAGCAAAATAGCCATAATGAAAATCGCTGTTGTGAAAATAGATGTGACAAGAAAAAAATAGATGTACTCATATATTCAACAAATACTCATACATGTTTATTCTATGCTAGTTTCCTTCCCAAAGATAAATTGTTACTCTCTTCTTCTGCTCTTCTAGTAGTTCAAAGGAGGTAATGAGTGGAATGTCTTTAAGGAAGGTATTGATTACAGCGCAGTGCAATCAGCGCATTTGCTGGAGGAAGCAATATCTATGTACCCGAAAAATGATCAGGAATTGGTTTCATGTCAAAAAAAGAAGTACCAAAATCTTCAAAGAAAGAATGAGTACGGTATATTTTGAGAATTAAAGTATTATAGTGCCATATATCTAGCTAGTACCTGCATCATGCTAGGACAGCTGTGATAATTTGGGAGGTGGTGGGAATGTGAAAGGTGGCGTCCAGGAGGAGGTCTGGTTATGGGAAATGTGACCATGAAGGAGTTATTGGGACTGTAGTCTCATTCTAGACTTTCCCTTTCAGTTCCTGGATTTAATATGAGCACTTTAGCCCACTAAGCACTCCACAGGCTGAAAGCAGTGGGGCCAACTGATTAAGACTAAAAGGTCTAAATCTGAGCCAAACTAAACCTTTCTTCTTTCAACTTCGTTGTTATGGTAATGGGAGGCTAAGTAAGGTGAGTATGTGTTGTGTTTGATACTCTACACGGTAAGCAGATCATGGATTTGAAAGCCTCTGTTCTTGGTGTGGTACTGGTTATTAAACCCAGAGATCCTCTGTCACATCTCCAACCCTTCAGTTTTTATTTTGAGACAGGGCCTCGAACTTTCAATCTTCCTACTTCTTATAAGAAGGATGAAACTTGGTTTGCCCCCAATCATTCTAACTTAAGTAGCAGTAGTAGTACTTTTTGGCCCAATTTGGTTAATAGCACCACTTTACATTTTCAAAATTTTCTAGTTGGGTGATAAATTATGTATATGGGAGGTACAACTTTTGTTTTTCTTATGTGTGTATGTATGTGAATATGTATGTATGTATGCATGGATGGATGGATGGATTTTGAGGGCTGTGGTAGCCATAGAAGTTTTTCTTGTTGTTATTTTATGTTTTATTTGTTTGTTTTTGAGGCAAGGTCTCACAATGTAGCCCAGGCTGGCCTTGAATTCGAGGCATTCCTCACCTCAGCCTCCAGAATGCTGGGATTACTGGTGTGGACCATCATGTCTAGACATAGGTCTTATGCAGAGAATGGTCACAATTAAATTCTTTTAAAAAGTTAATAACAAGAAAGCATCAGAGTTTGGAGGTAGTTATCCCCCAAGGCTTTGTGTTACAGAACACATTTCTGTAGTGAACAGTTCATATTAGAAAGTAGTTACCCAGTTAAAGCCTGTTTTCCCAAATTCTTATCGAAACCCTCACTTTCCTTCTTTTCCCATCTCCTGACCTTTGGTCGATCAGGATTATCTTTGAAAACACTTTGAAAATTGAAAAGTTTATGCTGTCTTGAGTTACTTAATGAGTGCATATGTATAACCAGATACACATCCTCACCTTCCAACTCTCACGCCAATGAAATTTACATGAGCAAAGATTAAAATTCTATTTTATTAAACCCTAAAGATCTCAGGGTTTACCAGATAGATCACTAACAAAACTACTGAAAGAGTCCAGGTAAGAGATAATTCTGGTCTCATAAAGAAGAGAAGGAAAAAAGTGAAGAGTTACACTTAAAATAAGTATCAAATTTTCCTTTAAGATTTCTTGGTTTATCAATGGAGCCAAAGACAACCACCACGTGGTCATCTCAATAGATGCAGAAAAACCTTTCAATAAAGTCCAACACATGTTCATGATAAAAACCATTCAGAAACTCGGAATACACGGTGTCTACCTCAATCTTATAAAGGCCATCTATGACAAACCAACAGCCAGTATTATACTAAATGGACAAAAACTAAAAGCTTTTGCTTTAAAATCAGGAACAAGACAAGGATGTCCACTATCACCACACTTATTCAACATAGTTCTGGAAACACTAGCCAGGGCAATCAGACAAGAGAAAGAAATAAAAGGAATAAAGATAGGAAAGGAAAAATTTAAATTATCTCTATTTGCAAATGACATGATACTCTGCATAGAAGACCCAAAAACCTCCATTAAAAGACTACTAGAGATAATAAACAAATTCAGCAGTGTAGATGGCTACAAAGTCAACAGTCAAAAATCAATAGCATTCCTGTACACAAACAAGAAACTCACCCAGAGAGAAATTATGGAAATATCACCCTTCACAATAACATCTAAAAAAATGAAATACTTAGGAGTCAACCTAACCAAGAATGTAAAAGACCTATATGCTGAAAATTATACTACTCTAAAAAAGGAGATCAAATAGGACATTAGAAAATGGAAGGATATTCCTTGCTCTTGGTTAGGAAGAACAAATATTGTGAAAATGGCCATACTTCCCAAATGATTTAACTTCCCACAGATTTAACACAACCCCAATCAAAATACCATTGACATACCTCACAGATCTAGAGAACATACTCCTAAAATTCATTTGGAAACAAAAGAAACCTAGAATCGCAAAGGCAATTCTGGGCAACAGGCAAGACAGGAGGTATCTCAATTCCTGTCTTGAAACTATACTACAAAGCCACAGTCATAAAAATCAGCATGGTACTGGCAAAGAAATAGACCTGAGGATTAATGGAACAGATTAGAAGATGCAAACACTACTACAAATACACTCAGCCACCTGATATTTGACAAAGGGGCTAACCATGTTCACGGAAAGAAGGATAGCCTCTTTCATAAGTGGTGTTAGAAAAATTGGCTCTCCACATGCAGAAGACTGAAACTAGATCCATGCCTATTACCATGCACAAAACTAAAGTCTAAATGCATCAAAGACCTAAACATTAAAACAGAAGCACTAAATCTACTAGAAGATAAGGTAGGTAGAAATCTTGGAGACATAGGGTAGGCAGAGAATTCATGAACAAAACGCAAACTGCACGGGAAGTGCTTCAGAAAATAAACAACTGGGATTGCATACTATTGAAAAGTTTCTGCACTTCAAAAGAAATCACTAACAGAGTGAAAAGAAAACCCACAGAATGGGAAAGAATTTTAACCAGCAACCCCTCAGACAAAGGACCTATATCAAGAACATATAAAGAATTGAAAAACATTATCCCCCAAAATTCAAAGACCTTCTCCAAAAATGGGCATCTGAGATGAACACACAGTTCTCAGACAAAGATATACAAATGGCAAATAAATAAATGAAGAAATGTTCACCATCACTGGTCATTCAAGAAATGCAAATTAAAACACCACTGAGATATTATCTCACTCTGGAAAGAATAGCTGTCATCAAGAAATCAACTGATAATAAATGT
>PVJX010050993.1:0-10463 GCA_004027295.1 Dolichotis patagonum | reverse complement strand
CAATAAAATTTGTTTATACTATCACATATATTAAAATCCCAATAAGACACATCATGATAGAACCTATGGTAATAGAAGAATAGAAGCATGGTAGCACTTCTAAGCCAGATGATATTAAATCAGCAATAGCTGCCATAACGTTTTGTTTTCTTTAAAACAGCTGTTCATACCATCACACATAATAAAGTCAAACAAAACAATAAAACCATTCCAACTGATGAGTGAAAACATTGAAGGGCTTCAAAGCAATGAAATGGGGAATCATGATTACCATACAATCTTATATATTCTTACCAACTCTCATACTAGGGAGACTATACGGTATTTACATATGTGAGTTTGGTTTATTTTACTTATGAGTATGGTCTCAAGTTGTGTCCATTTATTTATAAATATCTCAATGTGATCATTCGTCATAGCTGAGTAGTACTCCATTGTATAAAAATACCACAACTTTTTTATCCATTCCTCAGTTGATGGGTACTTAGGTTGTTTCCAAGATCTGGCTATTACAAATTGTGCTGCTATAAACATGGGTGCACATATATCACTGTGGTATGATGTTTTCAGTTCTTCTGGGAATATGACTAGAAGTGGACTAGCTGGGTCAAATGGGACTTCCAAACCCAGCTTTTTGAGAAAGGAGATTGTTTTCTTTAGGACTTGAAATACTTTATTCCAAAATCACTGTAGTGTATTGGTCAACTTAAACACCAGCTGAACTGAATCAGCATGGCCCACCTGAGGAATGTTCCCAGCATAAAAAAGAGACCCACAGAGGAAGAGTAGTGTTGTGGGTTCTCCTAAGCTTTGTTGTTATTTGGAGCTATTGGTTCTCCTGGAGAAGCTTGTGGATCTTCTTCCCTGATATGAACTCAGCCATTATCATCAGAGAAGCTTGTGACCTTGTTGCTGAGAATGGCTGTGGTTCACTTTGGAGGAGCTTTATTCCTTACTTTAAGCATTGCTTCCTTGCTCTAGAGGGGAAGATGTGTGTTATTTAATCTCTAGGAAAAGTTTGTCACCTGGCTTCCTGATATGTACTCAGCTGTTCTCATTGTCAGAGGAGCTCGAGACCTCATGGTTGTTGAGGTACTTTTTGGAGGACCCTGATCCTTATTTTTGTGTCACTTCTTGGTCCAGTACAGAACCCTTGGCCTGCTAGCACAGATCCTTCACCCTGCTGGCATAGACTTTCTAGCTTCCATGGCTGACCTTTGGGCCTTCCCAGCACAGATCTATGAAACAGGCTTGCATGAGCCATTGTCATGGGCTCCAGATTTTCAACTGAACTCATGCAGGTTATTGCCATGGGATCCAGTCCCTAATATGGATTTTCTGTGTCTTTAGTGTTGTGGACAGATTCCTGAACTTTCTTTGTGTTTGACACTTTGGGTGACCATTATAAATAATATTATAAATTATGTGTCCTGTATGTAATTGTTCTCCTTGCAACCCCTGACTGCAACACTCTCCTTGACTTAAATGTTTGTGTTGTGACATCTGCTGTGATTCTTATGTGCTTTCCTTTATAGGTGTTTTGTTTCTTTTAACTAACAGCTTTTAATATTCTGTTCTTGTATTGAATTTCTTGAATCTTGACTATTATGTCTCATGTAGTTCTTTTCTGATCATGACTATTTGGGGTTCTATATAACTCACCCATCTGTGTGTCAAATTATTTTTCTATGCTTGGAAAATATTCTGATATCACTTCTAATACCAATATTTTATGTTCTTTTTGCTATCTTCTGATTTTTTATTGATTTCAGTTAATCTTAGATTGGTCTTCTTTATATAAGAATGCAAATTGCCCTTTGTTATTTTTAAGGCATTTTTCAATACTTGATCACTGACCACATCCCTGTCTTCTAGAACTGATATTATGTCCACATACTGATTAATTCTGCTGTGTATATATTCAACAGTTTTTAATATGGATTTCTGTTTGAGATTGTTTTATGGACTCCAGTTTTTTTTCTATATTGGGCATTCATGGTCTGCACATATTTCTTTAGCTCCTCTATTTTTTATTATTATCTTCTCTAGACTCATGAATAATTTGCTTTATTTGGGTCACTAGCTCTTTAATTGTCTCTTGTTTGATTTGCTGATGCTTATTGATCTGTTTTATTTAACCATTGCTACCACTTCAGATATTTCAGTTATATGACTTTTGACTTCTTCTCCCTCAATGTCCCCTAAAATTTCCTTTAGGGGAGATTGGAACTTTTGAAGGCATTTTGCTTCTATGCTTATTTTCTGTTTGTTTGTTTGTTTGTTTGTCTGTTTGTGTTTCCTGTGCTGAGGTTTGCTTATGGGAGTAGCCTTATTGCTAGCCTCAAGACCTCTTTAGGCAATGACTACTTGTCAAAGATGTACTGTAGGCATAGTTAGCCTTTGGGTCTGTCCAAGAATCCAACCACATCTGTTTATTAGGAAGGGAAGGTCACAACCAACTTGGCCTAGTGCCTAGTTCTGTGTAATGGACTGTACAGACCTCCAGGCAGTCTAGATATTAACATTCAGAGAAAACCAATTGATAGCAACAACTATGTAACCTTGGCCAAATTGACATAGCCACAACAATAGCTAACAGTGTACCACTTTTAACCATAGGAATGAGATCTATATTTATAATACAAATTCTTTTTTTGTCTTTTTGAGACAAAGTCTTTCTATGCAGTTCAGGTTGGCCTTGGTCTCACTTTGTAGCTCAGGCTTGTCTTGAACTTACAATGATCCTCTTGCCTCAGCCTTCTGAGTGCTAGGATTACAGGAGTGTGCCATCACGCCCAGCCTACAATACAAATTCTAAAACAAACCAGAAAATATCTACACAGTAGAAAAATTTTATGTTTATTCACAAAACAGCAGTGTTCAACTGTAGTAATATTTAGCTAGCTATCTACAGATTCAGTGAGCATTTGGTGCAGACATGAGAATGTGAAGAAAAAAGAAAGAAAAATGGATTTTAGAAAATTAAGCAATGGAAGATTGGAATAAGGTGACAAGATTGATATAAATCGGTCCTATTAAGTAGTAAAAGAAAAATAGAAGTATTAGCATTAACAGTAAAAACAACTAGGAAGAGGATAAATAATAAGGAACAAAGATTAAATTATGGGAAAAATACTAAGGAAACAAGTTGAAAGAGTTATAGCAAGAAAAATAATGAGAGAGACAAAAAGGAGGACCTATTCAAATAAGTAAAACAAAGTAATATTTACAGAAAATAACAAGAAAATGGGTAATAAAACTCTAAATTTCACCAAAATAAAATATATATATAGTAAAGTTTAAAAAAATACCAGTATAGGAGAAGAAAAATTGGGCCACAAAAAAGAAAACCTTTCCTCAGCATGCCCAGCATGGGCAGAGAGAGCCAGCAGATCCACCTCAGCCTGCCGGGCACCGCCACTGGAAGGACCTTTCCTCCATGTGCCCTGTGCATGCACAGAGAGCCAGACACATCCACTTCAGCCTGCTGGGTGCTGCCACCAGAATGCCCTTTCCTCCATGTGCCCAGCATGGGCAGAGAGAGCCAGCAGATCCGCCTCTGCCTGCCATGCACCACCACCAGAAGGCCACATCCTGCAGGCAGCCAGTGTGGGCAGAGAGAACCAGCAGATCCACCTTCACCTTCAGGGAGTTGCCACCAGAAGGCTCCTTCCTGCAAGCAGCCAGCAGGAACAGGGACACACAGCCAGGTAAACCCTGTGCATTTGTAGGCCACCATTGGAGGCCTTGGTTCCCTCAAGCAGCCATCACCCACTAGCAGAATCAGACAAACACACCCCTGTGTGTCTGCCACCATCGTGGGAGTCCCAGTGTAGACACACAGGCTGAGAGAAGCAGCCCCACCTCCATTCACCCCTGATCATCAGCAAAGCCACAGTGTAGCTGCACAGGTCTGGAGAAGCCCATTCCATACCCTGCTACCTCCCTATAAATGTGGAGTTAGAGGTACCCAGGTGCCTGTCCCATCCCCCTACACTGCATAGGGGCAGCCAACTTAGGAAGTGCCTGGGTTCCCACAACCAGCTTGTTGGGAGGAACCCAGGAGAATGTCAAGATGAAGGAGCAAAGGGAAACACAGACCTCTAGCCCACACAGAATAAGTTTGGGAGATAGAGTCATGAAAGAAAACAGAAGTCACATACTTGAAATCTCTGAGAGGATAGCAACTGAAGTAAGGAAACAACTTCATGAGATTGTAAAAGCAGTCAAATCAGAAATAATGTCAGGTAAAAGAAGAAATCACAAACATACTGAAAGAATTGTTCAACAGATCTAAAGAAGACATAGACAAAAATGAGGAGCATAGGAAAATGATGGAGACCTTGAATGAATATAAAAAAGAAGAAACAAAAAGAAAATCCCTAAGTATTTCCAGAGACCACAAATCACATTCCTTTTTGCTCCTTTTTATAACCTGTGGGTCTATGTGGAGACTTCTTCATTCAAGGGGTTACCTGTCTACAAACTCTTGGTTGTGGCAACTGTCCAAGCTGGGACACAGACCCATAAAATGTTTTGGTTTTAGATTCTGAGGCTCTTGGCATGAATATCTGCTGGTTGAGGACCAATGCTGGTACCTGAAATATACTCCAGTGTCCAGTGTCTGTGGGATGAGCTCAAAACCAGATGAAGTCTAATGAAGACACATGTGTGCCTAGGACTGATGTGGGGAAGTTCCAGCAGGCTCAAGGAGAGCACAGGGCACTGTGTGGTGTCTCAAGGGGTCTAGGGCACCAGGCAAATCAGGCAGACCTTTAACCCTTGCTGTAAACCAGGTAGAAGACTGGTCTGTTGCACCAGGTGAATACTTTGTTTGGGACTGTGGCAAGGTGCAAGACAGAGCCTCCAATGTGTCAGAGTGGGGGCTGGGTGCCTGGCACTGAATCAGGGCTTCATCAAAGCCAAAGCAATAGACACACGATTCACATGGGACTGGGGCTGTGCAAGATTGGTGCTGGATGTCAAATAGAGTCCCTGGTATGTCTAGGGATGATACAATGCAGTGAGCACTAGGTGGGAACTAAAGCTACCTTAGGGTGTTGGGTACAAATTTAAACAGGACCAGTGTTAGCTCTGTGTGCCAGATGAAAGCCCTAGTTGATGTGGGACAAACTTGAGGCAAGTGGAGGTGACTCAGGCATGACTAGAGCCCAATACTCATTATTCCAGACACAAGCAGCGTTCACTTGTTTATCCTCTTGCAACCTGAGTTTTGGTGGGTGGAGAGAGAGTGTTCTATGCTGCTGGACTGCAGCAGCAAGGATGCTGCAGGGCTTTGGCCTACTCAGTATTTGGAGAAGTGGCAATGGCAAAGCGGGACTATATACCCTGAATCTATCTTAGGAGGCTAGATGCTGCCATACTCCTCAGTTCCCACTGACCATTTGAGAAGTTCTCAAGAAGGCTATTGCCAGGATGATTGACTCCATGGGCAAACCCTGGTAGGCCACTTCCCCTCTTTTTAACTCTTATGCATATGTTTTGTTTGATCTACAATATCTTCTTTCAAACAGATTTTCTGTATCAGGGTGTATGTCTCTCCTGCTTCCCATTGTCTATGTTTTTAGTTGATCTCTAAGTCTCTCTAATATGACTCTTCCCCTATTCAGAAATACTGGATCCTCATTTCATAATTTCTTAAAATTCACAAATCTAACCATGTAACCATGCATTGAAAGCATATAAATCTTTCAAAAGAGGCAGTCATGGTGGCTCATGCCTATAATCCCAGCATTCTGGGAGTCTGAGTTAGGAAAAACACAATTTTGAGCCCAGCCTGGGCAAACTTAATAACTTAGCAAAATTCTGTCTCCAAAATAATTTTTATTTATTTTTCCAGTTTTTTGAGACAGGATCTCACTTTGTACACTGGCCTTGAACTCACTATGTAGCCCAAATTGGCCTCAAACTTGTGACAGTCTTCCTGCCTCTGCTTCCCTAGTTCTTGGATTACTGGCATATACCACCAAGTCCATCATTAAAAATAATTTTTAAAGGGTTTCAGATCTAAACCAAAGTGAATACCTGGGTTCAAACCCCACTACCACTAAGAAAAACCCTTCAACTAATTCCCCAAAGTCCACAAAAATAAACTCTAAATCTGTATTCTGGCCAATAAAGCCCTCCGTAACATGCTTCCCAATCTCATCTTTATCACTCTTCAAATTTCAGCCACTAAACCTCTCATTTTGTACCTCCATGACTGTATATCTGTTGGCTCCACTTTCTTTGCTATCATCCTTCTTTCCATACCTTTTTGGCCTTAGAAAGATTTTTTTTACTGGGTTCAAACTCACAACCTCACAATTGCCAGGACTTAGAAGAATTTTCTAATTCATCATTTAGACTCCAACATAAGTCACTTTGTGAAATCTTTCTTGACTTCCAATATTCAGTCTACTTTGATTTTGATCCTTGCTCTCTCACATAATGTCCTTGGGTTTGTATACACAGGTCTAAAGATTTTGGCTACATTTTAACTCCTATATCCAGATTATCTGTTTCTAGGACCCCTGCCCTTAATATCTAATTCTTTCATGTTTCTTACTGCCCTGTTGTACACTTAAAGACCTGAGTCACTGTCTCATGACCCAAAATTTAAGGAGGCACTCATTCTCAGGGTGGTACAAGTGTGAGTTGTGCACTATAGATATCTTGGTGTTTTGCCCTAGTCCTGACCCTGGTCCCTCTTCATACCTCAAAATCTTGGCATGAATATTTCTCTTAATCTTTGTCTTATACTATTTTTGGCTCAGTTTATTTCACATCACTCCTCTCACATCCACGTCTTTAACTATATTAGGAAATGTGTCTCCTCCCATTAGTGAGCCAGAGATTACCCTGGTCATGGGATCTAGCTGCTATATGTGAAAAGCATTAGTAATAGCACCTATCAAAGAAATTGAAATAGCTGAAATTTGTAGTGAAATTAGACATAAGGACTGTCTCATAAAACTCTAAAAGCCCTTGAATGTACTCAGCAGATCATTTAAATCACCTTAAGTATCCATCTACTTCTTCTTCCTCTAGTTGACTGCTTTTTTCTCAAGTACTAGCACTCAAGTTAAACTTTTAAAACTTATTCACTTTTCCTTCACTTAGTAGCTAATATTACAAAAATATTTTCTATTTTCTGTGACTTATGTGTAATGTTTTATTTAGCCTGTGGAGTAAGCAAGCTTTTGTCTGCTACTTACAAAATTGTCCAAACTGTGAATTGCTAATTTTAATGAACTTTAAAAAAAAACACATTCCCCCTGTGTGTGATGGCACATGTCTACAATCCCAGGTACTTGGAAACTTGAGGAGAGGATCACAAATTCAAGGCCAACCTGGGCAACTTAGCCAGACCCTGTATCAAAATAAAATTCCTATAGATGTCACTTAGTGCCAGAGTACTTGCCTAGCATATGCAAGCCCCTAGGTTCAATCCCCAGTACTCAAAAAAAAATTAGACACTTAGCTTTCCAATCACATGCAGATGGCTATTTTAAGATACCAAATAAACCTGTTGATAGAAAAAAATTCTCCATGAAAGAATTCCATATAATAGATGTATAAATCTTGATAGAACTAGGAAAAAAATCACCATTTAGAAGCACCTATGAATAAAATAATCTAAATAATATTATCAATGGAAATCAACAGGAAAAACCAATGAGAAATTGTACAGTGGAAAGATCAAGCTGTCACTAATCTGCACTCAATGCTTAGTTATACCATCACAGAAAGTGAAACAACCATCAAGCCCTAAAAGAAAACAATCTCCAGCCCAGATTGATGAAAACCACAAAGTTATCTTTTGAAAATGATGAAGAAATAAGATACTCCCAAGATAAAGAACACCTGAACAAATTCATGACCACTAAAGCAGCACTTCAAAAAGTTTTGAAAGATATTTTAGAAAAAGACAAAGAAAATGATTCCAAGAATCCCAATATAATTAACCCACCAGGCAAGACATGCAACTAAAAAGAATGGCAAGAAATGGGAACCAACAAGAAAATAACATAATGACAAGGACAACTGAATACATATCGGATATAACCATCACAGTAAATGATCTCAATACATCAATCAAAAGAAACAGATTGGCAGAATGGAACAACAAATAAGATCCACCAAAAAACTACATACAAGAACATATTTAACTCACTAACAAATTCACAGACTGCAAGTCAAAAGATGCAAAACAATACTCCATATGACAGAATCTGGAAAACAAAAGCAGTAACTATTCTATTTGCAGACAAAGTGAATTGCAACATAAGACTGATCAGAAAAGACAAACAAGGTCACTACATATTTGTTAAAGGAACAAATCAAAAGGAAGAGATAACAATCATAAATATATATGTACCACTTATAGGACCAGGCACAAGCCATGGAGGGCCCAGGAGGAGAACAAGCCAAATTCACCCTTCCTGTGAGTTGGTGGAAGCCATGTTGGACCTAGGAGGAGTAATAAGAAGAACAAGAAGCCCACTGACTCTTCCTGGGGCCTGGCACAAGCCATGTGGGTCCTGGGAGGTGAACAAGCCAAATTCACCATTCCTGTGAATTATTGCAAACCATACTGGGCCTGAGAGGAATAACAAAAACAAGAAGCCAATTTGCCTTTACCAAGACCCAGCACAAGCCATGTGGGTCCTGTGAGAACAAACCAAATTCACCCTTCCTGTGAGTCAATGGAAACCAAGCTGGGCCTGAGAGGAGCAATAAAAATGAGAAGCCAATTCACCTTTCCCATTGGTGGACTGGAATGCAGACCAGGAGACAAGAACCCCACCACCCCCACTATAAGCAACCAGCTGATTCAGAGGACAGGCTAGGTTCATAGAATCTGACAACTGAATGTTTCTGTTGTTTAGTTGACTTTACAGGCCTGAGGACAGTGGTCTTGGCATCTATTGAGAGGGTAACATTGTGCAGTGTAGCAAATATGGGGGATTTCCATGTTTGGATTTTGAATTCCAATATTGTTCTCACTATTTTGTTTTCTTTGATTTTGCTATGTCTGATGGTATGGGCAACAATTTCAGAATAACAAGAGGCATTATGGTAGCCATTATTGATATCCTATTATCCTTTTATGAAGTCTTGTATCACTTTCACTGCTTTGTTTAAGTTGGTTTTATTCTTTGTTTGTTTTATTCTCTTTAAAATATACTTTCACTCTTTCATTTTGCTTGGTTTTATTCTATTTAGTTTTGTTTAATTTTATGATGTTTGGTGGTGTGGACTTTGAAGAAGACAAGATACATTTTGGTGGCCATTGTTGATTTCTATTACTTTGATTTGAAATCCTGTATCACGTTCATTGTTCTGTCTGATTGGCTTTATTCTGTTTTATTTTGTCTGATTTTATTCTCTTTAAAATAAAAATTTTAGGCTGTTTGGGACTGGGAACATCGTGAGGACCAGCATCTTGGCCCAGGCTGTTTGGGACTGGTAGGCCCACCCTTCACCCACAGGGAACATTGCAGAGACTGGCAGCTTGCAGGGACCTGCAGCTCAGCCTGGTCTGTTTGGGACTGGTAGGCCCACCCTTTGGCCACAGGGAACATTGCGGGGACTAGTGGCAGAGGGCCAGGGGTGCCTGGGACTGATGCTGCTGGGCCCGTCCCTCCTTCAGGAACATCCAGGAAACCTGCCACAGGCCTGAGATGGCTGGGACCACATCTGATTGACCTGCCCTTCCACCAGGAATATTGGACTACAGTGGACTACCATGCTGGCTCGATGACAGGCTCAGGAACCCCTCACCATAACAGAAGACCTAATCAGGCTTCAGGCAGTGTGGTGAGTTTGCCTCTTAAAATAGAGGTCTGCAGTGGAAATAGGAGTGGAAGCAAAACTCCCTCCAAGTGTAATAGTTTGACTAACCTGGCAAGAGAGTGGGTAACCCCCTACCCCCACACAGAGAACATCAGACAGGTTGAAAAGTGCACCAATAAGCCTCCCCCCAACTTACAGGAAATTAAAAGAATTTATGAGACCTCCAGTGACACAGTAGGGCCTCAGATGACACAGACACTATAGCCAGGGAGACCTGGTGACCTGAAACAACCTGAAGATATATATAACAACAGCAGGAACAAAGAGTTGCCCCACATCAATTCTTCTGGGCTCGTTAGCCCAGAAAGAATATAGGACTCACCCAACAGGCACGGTAGGAGGGATTCAAGAGACTGGATCTCCTCTTCATTGTGGTACCCAGCAATTTGACAAATGTCAACCACACAGTAGAACCCTGAAACACACACTACACAAAGTTTTGGCTGTTGGAATAGAAAAACCAAAAATTTACCCAAATGGTGAAAATGATGAAAAAAGTCAAAATGCAATCCCAAACATCTAGTCCATCAGGGACAAGTACAGGCAATCATGAAATAGAGGACCCTAAAAGCCATACACCAGAAATCTCTGAAAAGATAACAAAT
>PVJX010050992.1:0-10445 GCA_004027295.1 Dolichotis patagonum | reverse complement strand
TGGGCTGCTCCTCCGTGCCCTGGGATGGACAGAGCAGGAGCTATCCCAAGGGGCAGCCTGGGCCAGCCTTGCCGGTGGAGAGGGCCGTGGAGCCATGGGACGATGTGGTCAGTCTCCAGGCACGGGACTGGAGAGCTGCACGGGCTGATACACTGTGACCTTCACGGTCTGGAAAGGACGCAGCACGTAAAAGCCAGATTCCTGTCTTGGGGCCGGCTTCTGTTGTGTCTTCTGTCCTTGGAGGCCAGCTCCAGGAGAGACTCCACTTACTGGTGAGGAATGTCACCTGGGTCGCCTCCACCCATCCTTGGCTTCCGATAAGCTTGTTTGCACTGCGGTTATCTTGCTTTTTTAGTCCGCACTTAATTCATTGGCTCTCAAGGTCTTAAAGAGCTGCATTTTTTTTCCCTGGGAATTGAACTCACAACCTCGCCCTTGCCAGGCAGGCGCTTACACCGCTGAGCTAAACCCCCAGCCCCAAGAGCTGCATTTGTAAAAATTCTAAACTGGGTTTAAAATGCTTCCCTAAATAATTCCTTATTAAAACTCAAGGTCCAAAGTGAGGAGGAAATCAAGAGGTCAACAGATGCTGGACAAATCAAGGTCCCGGAGTTTAAACTTTTAACTCTGAGCCCAAAGACAGTAAAAGGAAAAAACTAAAGCTTTGCTGTTTGGGGCTTTTTCCTTTTCTGTCACTCCCATCTTCTGTCACACACAGTGTGCTGTCTTGTTGCCACGCTTTCCTGTACAAACTCATAATCAGGGCTGGGGTGTTTCTTTCTGTCAGCCTGACAGAAGTCAGCTGCACTGTCCTCTGGGTACCTGTCACCCTGCTTGGTTTCTTTTCCCTAAGAGGTTAAATTGAGGAATAATCTTGGAGAATGGAGTCACTCTGAATTTTTAAAAACATAATCATTGTCTTTTCAACTAGTTAGCATAGAAAAATATATTTTCTAGTTGGAGAATCAGTTCTCAGAATGCACATTACAAGCTTGCTTTATTTTGGAAGTTACGAGATGAGTAAGTCTAATGCACACTTCACCGCATGGTGCATAGAGTTATAATATTTTAGTACATACTAGAAGTTTGCTAAGAGAATAAATTTTAGATGCCTATTGTCATAAAAAAATTAGTTGTGAGGTGGTGGATATATTAATTTGCTTGAATATTGTGATCACTTCACTATGTATACCGAAACACCTTACCTATGTACAGTGAGAGGAGAAGGAAGAAAGGAAGGAGGCGGGGGGGAGGAGGAAAGACAGCAGATGAAGGGACGAAGGCAGATCCACGAGCTGCCTGGAGATGGTTGTATTTGATAAGTTACATTTTAGGTGCAGTTAAATTTAAATTAGGTCCAAGAGATGCACGTGCAGTTTAAATGCTCTTTAGCATTGTAAATAACTGTGACTCAATGGGATAAGTTGTCTCCAAATTGTCCTTAATTATGGCATACAGCACTGGCTACACCAGGGTAAACCACATTAAAAACATTGCTTCCCTCTTAGAAAGTGTGGCTTGGTCAAGTCTTTGTAGACACAGTAAATAAGTGAGAAACAAACAAATCGAAGCAAGACATCAGTCCCCAGTGCTGAAACCCCGGGTCCTGCGCTGCATGTGGCTGCCTGGACCCCGCGTCTCCGGCGCTCCACGCAGGGACGGGCTGAAAGGTCAGGCCCACAGCGGCCAGTGCCCGGTGCCGGCGGAGACCCTGCCAGTCAGCAGACTGCACAGGACCAGCAGGTACAGAAGAACTAGGGAAAATGAGAATTCCAGGTTTTCAAGCACAAAAAGCAACAGGAAGCCCTGGTTTAGAATAGTTTGGCCACGATGGTTTACTTATTTTTTAATTTTTTTATTTTCTTTTAGAAAGGAGTAAAATTAAATACAGCAAAACAGAAAAGAATGGGACATAAGAAAGCATAAATTTCAAAGCTAGACAACCAGAGATCTCCACTATCTGTCATATTGTCTCTTGTTTTCTTAAATGGTTGTCCTTATCTTTGCATATGGAGAGCTCGTACTAAATAACATAGTCAATCTTTTCACAAGATGTGTAGCTCACTGGCTCCCACTTGCTAGGCAGGGGGGAAGGGGAGGGGGCACACGGGATGGGGGACAGAACAACATGAGATGTCTGATTTTCAGCCCACACGCGGGCAGGATCGCAGTCGCCCCCCCCAGAGATGGGAAGAGTTCCTTGTTCTCCTGGCACCCCAGGTCAACCACACGGTGCAGGTCCCGATGTGCCAAGGTCTTTCTCCTTCGGGCTGCCGAAAGTCTGCCACACTCTCAGCCGCTCCCCAGAGACGGGAAGAGTTCCTTGTTCTCTCGGCACCCAAGTCAACCGCACGGTACAGGTCCCCATGCACCGGGGTGTCTCTCCTTTGGGCCGCTGAAAGTCTGCCACCCTCTCAGCTGCCCCCAGAGAGGGAAGGAGCTGAGCTCCTTGTTCTCCCAGCACCCCGAGTCAACCGCATGGTGCAGGTCCCAAGGTGCCAGGGTCTCTCCCCTGCTGGCCCCCTAAAGTCCACCATACTCACCTGCTATTTCTTTCTGATGAATTGACCATTCCATTTCCAAGGTTCTGAAATGGCTAACAGACCACAGAAAGAATTCTCTTTAGGCTCCTGTTTGAAACCAGCAGCTACAGTGATCTGCTGGCCTTGCTTCAGGGCCATGCCACAATGGTTTATAACTTGATGTTTCAGCTGATAAAGTAGCAACCAGGTTACCTGTAGGTTTGGATGCATTTCATTATATTATACCAGTAATTTTTTAAAATGAAAAGTATCAGTAAGAATAATTCAGAATCATTCGCAAAAGCTTGTCATCCAGAGGTAACTACAGCAAACGTTTCGAGATAGTGTTATTTTTAAAACCATTCAGTTCACTTTAAAATTTCAAAGAGCTTCCAGAGCAAACTGGATAAAAGCTCTCCACCTCCACCTCGCGCTCAGTACCCTCTCACTTCCACAGGTAACCAGCGCTTGCAAGTTTGGAGACCCTTGAGCAGCTCAAGCCCCTGTGTGCAGGCGGCTCGCATAAGCGTGGGGTGGTTCTAGCATATCATTTATAAATTGAATTCACCTTCCTGTGTTAATAATTGTCATGGTTTATGTTGGTGGCCCCCAAGCCTCATGCCTTTGCATTATGCATTTGTGATTGGTTCATTGTCTAGTGCTTGGATTGGTGGTGTCAGTGCTACACCCTCCTAGGGGGTGGACCCAGGATGTGATGTAATGGCAGGAAGAAGGTGTGTCTCTCTCTCTTGCTGGTTTTGGCTTGTTGCTTGCAGCCACCATGAACTGCGGCCCTGCCATGCCTCCCTGCCTTGGAGCCAACTGAGTATGGACTGAAACCTTCAAAAACTGTAAGAAATAAACCTTTCCTTTCCCAACTTTGGGCATCAGGTATTTTGTCTCAGCAACTAATAAAAAGTAAGTAAGACAATAATCATAGGTAGATATGCATAAAATGGGAAGCGTACACAGAATCTTCACCGTTGAGGCCCGCGGGTGCTGTGGCACTGTCGCCATTGGTGAGTGTGGCAGCCTGGCCCAGCCCTGCCCTGGACCCTGAGGCCCTTGGGGCAGAGCGGAGGCCCGGGCCACCCTGGGCAGTGACAGTGCAGAGTTCTGACCCAGCTGCTGCTTACTTCAGAACCCGAGGCCAGGGGACAAGTCACCATCCTTTATGATACATTGCAGCACACTTGAATGTGAGACGCCATGACTTACCCAATACCTTTTTATTATATTTTAGATTTCTTTTTATTTTGAAAAATAGTGCTATTTAAAAATTACTTTAAGTCACTAATGATGGAATGACTGAGTTACTAAACTGTCTTCAAGAAACATTTTTTACCTTCCTGTGATGTTCTAATGTCTTCTCTCTCTGATCCAAAAGTCCAAAAATGCTTCTCATTTTTAAAATTTGTTTTCCTTACTAGCGAAGGGGCATCCTTTAGAGATCTGTCCATTGATTCGGAGTGTTCTGACAACTTCATTGAAGCCAAACAGTCAAAACATACTTGCACATTTCTAACTTGGTGTTTTTATTCATTGTTTGTTGCTAGATATTGAGTGTTCTGGGTTATTTGGTTAGATATTCATTTTATTGTGATTGTTCCTAGATATAAAGTGTTCTTTTAAGAGTAGTCAGCTAACATTTACATGCTCAAGGGAAAAGATTGTCCTGCCCATCAACACCAGCTGGAGGGACGTTTGGCCCAGTTGTAATTTCCTTAGTTCAGGAGTGGCTGACTTCTTGGCTTAGATATTATCTGATTTGGGTTACGAATGCTATAACCTTCACATGTTTTTGTTTTTAATTGAACCCTAGTGAAGGTTTAAAAAAATTAAGAGCTCTTTAAAGGAGAATTGTAGGGTTACATTGGGAATGGAAGAGGTAATCAAAGAAAACTTGTTAAAGTGTAATTATTACAAGTGTTTACACGACACACTTTGTGACAGAATGAACATTCGAAAGAACGTGAATGAATTTTGCAACACGGAACAAGTGCTGCGTCTCCGCAGTCACCAGTCATCTCCGAGAGTCGATGAAAATGATTGGTGAAGCTCTGTCGCGGGTAGACACCAAGAAGCCAGGCGGACGCAGCGGCCAGAGGCTGCCAAGGGCCTGCCCTCGGCACGGACCCTGAAGGGCGCCCTGGCAGACGCTGTCTGCAGGCTGCAGTGATGAACAGCTCTTCAGCCTAGAGTTTTATGTAGAGAAAAGTCTCCATTTTCCTCTTCTAAGCCCAACAGAGTGCTTGGAGGACGTGTCTAGTTAGACCCTGCGATGAACGCTCTCACGCCTGACCGTCGGCGTAGGCTTCCCTGAGCCATTTGAATTTCTGTGCCGAGGGAATCACGCACAGATTTTCAGAGCCCAGGCTCTCCCAAGCGTGGGGTTCGCTCTGCAGAAAGCCGTGGTTGTTCTGAGCCTCTGGCTCACTCCTGGCTGTCCTATGTCCCGCGCTCCTGTTGATCACAACAGTTACTCTGTTGAGTCCTAGAGCTCGCAAGCAGACATTCTTTGTACTTAAGAGATAAACCTCAGCGCAGTTAACGTGACTTGGAGGCCTGTGGTGCCATCTCCGCCAGCCCTGTGTGCCCACCCGCCCGCCTCCCCATCTCTCCCTTCTTCCTCTTTCCAGCACCTCCCTCGCTCTTCCCTCGGCTGTGGCGAGTGCACTTGGCAGCACTGGGGCTTCAGCTTGCTGTTGTGCCACCTCGGTGCCGTTGGTCCTCCTGCCAGCCTCAGGCCACACCTTGGGGCTCTGCTGGAGGGACCCTACTCTCCGGAAGGCTCTCCCAGCCCGCGGTTCATGTCAGGTTCCCCCCTTGCTCTCGGGAGCAGCTGGAAGCTGTGTCCACACGTGGGGACTCGCCTGATATGTCTCCTCTCCCTCAAGGTTGGAAGACTTATCTGAGAGCGACGGCATCTGCTTTTTAAATCACGCTCTTCCTACACCTGTGACGGTCCACGGTACATGGTGGGAGCTCCGCAAATAGCTCTTCCAAACTGAACACTGCGTTCCCGCACCTGGCAGACGGGCCTGCGCGTCTGCACCTGCTAAGGAGGACGGTGGCTCTCGTCTCCGTCGTGATACTCATGCTGGCGGGTGACCTCACAGGCTTCTGCCTGACAAGGGTCTGCACATGAAAACCCACCACATGTTTGTGGACGACACGGTCTTTTCCTACAGCTGCAATTCTCAGGCCTGAACCTGCAGGATACTAACAAGAAAAAGGAAAAACAGAACCGTTGTCAACCCCAGGGGTTAAGGTTTGGTGGAAGGCAAAGCCCTGACGAAAGCCACGCAGAGGGTGCGCAGGTGTGGGCAGGAGTGGGGCTCCGGAGAGCGCTTTAACACCACATGTGGTGCCGAGCGGCCGCCCAAGTCCTCTTTAAGTTAAAAGCACTGGCGACAGGTTTTACGGTCTGCTTTTCTTCTGAATGTCTTGCTTTCTGAGGCAGAAGCAGCTGCCACGCGGGAGCAGTCAGTCTTCTGCCACTGTTCACGTTCCGGGCCCTGACGGTGAGATGAAAGATGTATGCAGAAGGCCTGGTCCCCTGTGTGACGGGGACCTGCTCTTCCGGGGAGTCATGAGCAGTGTTTGTTTTAAAGCTGAGGCGTTTGCTGACATACCTGGGCTGTTTCTGTTGGGGTCTGGAAGGAAGCAGGTGTGTGCGTGTGACAGAGGTGAGGAGGTTCCAGCGGGACGGTCCAGCAGGTGCACACAGGCGCTGGGGGCTGACCAGACTCTGGGGACCTGACGGGGGACAGCGAGGACCGAGAGACAAAAGATGAATCTCAAAGTGCAGTGGGGGACCAGGAGGAGCCCTGCCTCTCGTGAGCGTGCTCACCAACCTCCCGGAAAGTTCATGTCACTAGCCAGCAGGAAGCACGCGGATGTGGTCATGCGTCATACGTGACGTGGTTGAAAGAGAGTTTGAAGAGTGAGGAGCAGGGTCCCTCAAGAGAGGGAAAGCCTACACGGAAACGATGCCTTCTCCACACCCAGACGCCCATATGGGCCACAGGGAGTTTGCCGCTGCGTCCTCAGTGGGTGTCACCCTGCCCAGGAGAGTACTGTGCTTACGAGCTTTCCCACACACAGGTGGAAACCACGGTGCTCTCCATACAGGCTTCCATTCCCAAGGGAGACAACCCACGTCTCAGGACAGCAGGGCTCAGGTCGTCGTCTTGACCCTCACACAGCCCTGTCCCCAACGCACAGCAAATCACAGGAGAGCGCGTGAGCGGCGGGCCTGCACAAGTGTGCGCACCCATGTGAGCTGTGTCAAGTGTGCATACACGCATGTGACCAGCAACCAAGGCGACACTCAGCAAAGTCCCCTCAGGCTGCCTGGACCCTCACGCCTTTGTTTCAGAGTTTGCTACCCTGCGAACACACCTCCCCCAGAATCTCAGCTGAGGTGGAAACAAGCCTGCAGGGTTTCTAGAGGACCCCAACCTGGGCCCTGGCCCTCACACAGTTTATAATTTCGGTTTTGAGTCCTGAGATCCATTTCCAGTTATTTTCTGAGTGCTTAAGGTATGGGGTAAATTCCCACCCCCACGGGATGGGCTGGCGCTCTCCTCAGCGCGTGGGGAGCGAGCCTCGGGCTCTCCTCCGGCAGTTTACCGGTGAATGCTCGTTTCACGTCATCGTGATGGCCACAGCTGCATAGAAAGCCTAGATACACCCGGAGTTCAGGTCCCCAGTTTTACTCTTCTCTTTCAAGATTACTGTAAAGCTAATCCAAGACCTTTGAATTTGTAGATAAACTTTTACAAGCGCTACTGAAAATGCCTGCTGGGATTATAATTAGGAATACATTAACGGCTTGACCTTGCATACGGGTCAGTGTCCTGAAGTAATGGCTGTTTCTATCCAAGAACATCCAAGGTCACCCCATTTATGTGGGTTTTCTTCAGTTTTGCTGTGCATTTCACTTTTGTAGTTGCCAGTGTGCCGATTTCCATGTATTGGTTAAATGAACCTTTAAGTATTTTATGGTTTTGGATGGGGTAAAAAGTTTTTAAATTTTATTTTCATATCTATTGTTTCTTATAAATGAAATATTGATCTTGTATTCTGTAACTTTGCCAAAATCACTACTTTTCATAACACTTTTTGCAGTTGCCTTAGGATTTTCTAGGTAAAAATCGTGTGTATAAATACATGCAAAACTAACATACTGCTATATCCAGGGTGCATGGTTTGCTTTTCTTGCCTTAGCTCACTGGCCTGCATCTCCAAAGAGGCTCAGAAAGGGGAGGAACGGATTCCTCGCTGTCTTCCTTTGGGGGAGCCCTGAGGCCTTTGCCGCGGGTGACAGCAGCAGGTCCCACTCAGCAGTTCCTCACCCCAGTTGCTTCTCCTTTTCATATCATAAACATGCAGTGGATTTTGTCAAATGCTGTCTATGTGTCTCTTGAGATTGTCATGTAGGCTTTTGCTTTTATGTATACAGTGAATTTAATTGATATCATCAGTCTTGTGTTCCTAAGATAAACCCTACTTGGTCATGACATATTTTCCTTTTTGGGGTTTGCTGAATTCATCGGTATAATTTTCTGTAGATTTTTGTGTCTATGTTCACGAGAGCAATTGGTGTCTGGTTTTCTTTTCCATTGACATCATTATTTGGGTTTAATGCTGGGATTGTGCTGCACTCACAAAATAAGTAGGAAATATTTTCTTTCTTTCTCTCTTTCTTTTAGCTTGAGTGATATTATTTCCTCCTTAGATGATTTCAAGACAAAAGACAATTTTCCCTTTTACAAATTACATCTTCTCCAAAAGTGGAAGCATTTTTATACAAGTCCGCTCATTTGAGTCATCAGATCTCATCTAGTAGTGGAGAGATGAGTCATAAAAAATATTGCTTATAATTTTTAATTATACCTTTTCTGTTTTAGCTCATATCAAGAAATTCAAGCAAGAGCTGGTCCAGGCATGACTCATCATGCTATCTCGGTGGGTCTTAGTGCAGCACCGTTAGCAGCCTCTGCAGCAGGCTCATGGCTCATGGCTTCAGAAGCATCATGAAAGAAACCATTTGCCCATTCACTTCCTGCCTTTTTGGGTTTTGAGAGCTGGCATAGCTGGGTCCTCTAACCAAGCACCCTTAGAGCGTCTCTTCCTTCAATCCCCGTCCTCCTATTGTAATAACATTTCTACAGCAGTGTATACAAGAATGAACTTGGAGCAGTTATCAAGACTTAAGCCCTTTATCTAAAAGTTCTTAAGGATCAAGTTATAATCCTAATAATATATCCACAGTGAAACCAGAGAGAATGAAAAAAATCTATCATGCTATCTACCTTTCACGAAAGTTTGATGTTGAAGGATAAACTTAACATTGCCAAATAATCCTTAAAAGCACCGGTATGATATGAGTTTAATATTGTAGGACTAAGATGATAGTTATAAAATTAAACTTTTGGTTCTCCACGAAGTCCACCCTGCTGTGTGGACTGAGAAGCTGAACCATTTCTGGGTGACGGCTGGCCGTGCTATGCGAAGCATTCCCGCTGCTGTGGAGAGTCCCACACGTGGTGAGAGCACGCACGCTCCTCACCCAGCCAAGGCCAGCGACACTGAGGTCACATTGTCCCCCTGAGCTGCAGCCCACATGGACTGCCTGACCCCAGAATCCCACTGCAGACTCTTCTCTTGCTGCAGTCTAGAAGTCTAGAGACCCACAGTGTTTCAAAGCCGTTGTAAACCACAGTCTTAGAAAGTGGCTATACTGGGGGCTGGGGATTTAGCTCAGTGGCATAAGTGCCTGCCTGGCAAGCTCGAGGTCATGAGTTCAATCCCCAGTACCCCCCCCAAAAGTGGCTATATTTGACATTATGAGCACCTCTGTGGGGACCCACCATGGGTATGTGAGGGGTACCCCATGGGAGAAAATCAATCCTACCCGGGTACAACTCTATAAAATACTACCACGAAGAGTCCTACTACCAACAGGAATGAAAATAACGCGGTTGTACCAGCATTACCAAACGTACTGCTGGTCTACACTCAGACAATGACCACATTGGCCATTGGATTGGCCTTTAAAACTATTCAAAGGGTCTTTTATCGCCCTGAATGTTTTCAAGCACCCATACATAAAAATCGGGTAAGACAGCTTCCCACACTCTTGGAAAATCTACATGCAGGGTACTGTGTAAATGCAAATCCATATGAATCATCCAGTGAAACACAAATGTAACTACAGCCAGCCCTCTGTGTCTGTGTTTCTGCATTCACTGATCAAACCACCTGCAAGGAGAAAATATTAAGAAAAATACATTGCATCCATACTAAACAGGAACAAACTTCTTCTTATACTTCCTTAGACAATACAGGACAACTATTTGCAGAGCATTTACATTGTAGTAGGTATTATTATGTAATCTAGAGACAATTTAAAGTGTACACAAAGATGTGTGAAAGTGGTAGGCCAGTGCCACACCATTTATTTAACAGACTTGAGCCCACGTGAGTTTTGGTATCCACCAGGGGCTGGAGCCAATCCTCACATGACGTCAGTACATTTATTTCCAGCATGAGTCACCGCCTCTCCACACTGACAGGTTAAAGGGAGACCATAAACCTGCTCAGGAGGAGACTAACACTGACAGACCCTTACACTCACTTGTGCTTCTGTGTGCACTCTGCTATGAGTTCGCTTCCTGATAACGTAAAGGTAAGATTTTTATTTGAGCATGCTCTATGTAATTTCAGGTGTCGTGAATTGTTGACTTGTTACGTGAACCTTGCAAACAGTATGCCTTCCCTGTTATTATGATATAATACATGGTTATTACTACGTATCCATAGTTGCTACTATGTATTCATCCTCTTCAAGAGTTCCTAAGGTGAGACAGCTGGGTTATTTCATGCCCAAGAAAGACATTTTCTATGACATTAGAA
>PVJX010050991.1:0-10466 GCA_004027295.1 Dolichotis patagonum | reverse complement strand
ATCACTCCTAAAATTCATCTGGAACCAGAAGAGACCTAGAATAGCAAACACAATTCTAAACAACAAAGGCAAGGCAGGAGGCATCACAATCCCTGACTTAAAATTTTACTACAAAGCTACAGTGATAAAGTCAGTATGGTACTGGAATAGAAACAGACCCGAAGATCAGTGGAATAGATTGGAAGATACAACCCCAACCGCAAACTCACTCAACCACCTTATCGTTGATAAAGGGGCCAAACATGCTCGCTTTAAGAATGGCAGTCTCTTCAACAAATGGTGCTGGAAAAATTGGCTGTCCATATGCAGAAGACTAAAACTAGACCCATGTCTATCACCATACACTAAACTAAAATCTAAATGGATCAAAGATCTAAACATTAAAACAGAAACACTAAAACTGCTGTAAGACAAATTAGGAAAAAACCTCAAAGATATAGGGGTAGGAAGAGAATTCATGAACAAGAACGAAAGTACACGGGAAGTACTTCCCAGAATCAATAACTGGGACCACATCTTATTAAAGAGTTTCTGCATGTCAAAAGAGATTTCCAGCAGAGTGAAAAGAAAACCCACAAACTCGGAAAAAATCTTCATGGACAGCACCTCAGACAAAGGACTTCTGTCTAGAACTTATAAAGAATTAAAACAAATCAGACCCTCGAAATTCAAAGACCCAATCCAAAAATGGGCATCTGAAATGAATACACAGTTCTCAGATGAAGAAATATGAATGGTAAATAAATACATGAAAAAATGTTCATCATCATTAGTCATGAGAGAAATGCAAATTAAAACCACAATGAGATTCCTTCTCACTCCAGAAAGAATGGCCAAGATAGAAAACACTACCAACAACAAGTGTTGGAGAGGCTGTGGGGAAAAAGGAACTCTTCTGCACTGTTAGTGGGCGTGTAGACTTTTGCAACCACTGTGGAGGTCAGTCTGGAGATTCCTCAAAAGGCTGGGTATGGAAGTCCCATTTGACCCAGCTATTCCGCTTCTAGGCATATTTCCAGTAGAACTGAAAGCAGCATACCACAGTGATATATGTGCACCCATGTTTATAGCAGCACAATTTGTAATAGCCAGATCTTGGAAACAAGCTAAGTGCCCATCAACTGAGGAATGGATAAAAAAGTTGTGGCATTTTTATACAATGGAATACTACACAGCTATACAGAATGATCTCATCGAGATATTTATAAATAAATGGACACGACTTGAGACCATTCTCTTAAGTGAAATAAACCAAACTCTCAAGGCTAAAAACCATATAATCTCCCTAATATGAGATTTGATAAGAATATATAAGACTTTATGGTAAGCATGAGTCCCCATCTCACAGCTTCGAAGTCTTTCAATATTTTCAATCATCAGTTGGAATGGTTTTATCCAGCTTTGTTTCACTATATCATACTTGATGATATGAATAGCAGTTTTGAAGAAAACAAAACATTATGACAGCTATTCCTGATTTAATATCATCCTTCTTAGAATTCCTACCTTGCTTTTTTTGGTTCTACTAACATTGTTTGTATCACATTGTGTCTTATTGGAACTTGAATATGTGTGATAGCTCAAACAAATTTTTTTCTTTTTTATCAAAAATGAGATATTATAGTACCCACTGAACATTTTATGTTATTTGGTTCAGAAAGCCCTGTAATTCTTTCACTCTATGCGTGGCTTTATACTATTGTGTTATGTTTGATATCATTGTATTTGAAACTATGCTCAACTATAGCAGAGTAAGAGATATGGTGTTAGCTACTGTTGATGTCCCGTTGACTTAATGTAAAGTACTGTGTTCCCTATGTTGTCCTGTTCTGATCTGCTCTGTACTGCCCCCTTTTGTTTTATTCTCTTTCAAATTAAAAAAAAAGACATAGACAATAAAGAGTAGCATAAAAAATGATGGACACCTTAAATGAATGTAGAAAGGAATTATAATGCATGAAACAGATTCAAAGAGAGATGCAGGAAATTTAAAATTTAATCAAAAGCTGGCCAAACCACTGAAAAAGAGTGAACATAAACTTTCAAAGCTTGAAGACAGGATTACAGCTAGTGATTATGAAAGGAAAGATCTCTTAAAAATAACATAGTATCAGGAAATAAAAACTCAATAGCTACAACAAATCAACAAATAATAATCAATAAATCATAATCAAGATCTCAGAAATTCAAGACAAGGACAGAATATTAAATGCTGTTAAAGGAAAGAGACAGATCACCTATAAACGGAAACCAATCAGAATCACAGCAGTCTTGTCAGCACAAACCATCAAGTCAAGAATTGTTTGAAACACTTCAAACCCAGAAAGAAAACAATTTCCAGCCCAGATTGATCTACCCAGCAAAATTATCTCTCAAAACTGGAAAAATAAGATACTTCCAAGATAAAGAACATCTGAAGGAATTCATGACTACCCAACAACCCTATAGAGAGAGATAAAGATGACCATGGTTCCAGGAACAGCAGCAAAGGAGGATCACCAAACAATACAGACAATTGAATGAAGCGGAAAAATGGAGGGCCAACAACAGGAGGATAGCAGGACAGAGACAATGCATGCTGGATGTAACCATTAATGTAGAGAGATGGCTTCAGGTCAGCAATAAAAAGAAGCACAGGGAGAGTGGATCAAGAAACAAGATCCATCGATATACTGTATACAAGAAACACATCTAATTGGAAAGGAAATCCATAAACTGAAAATCAAAGGAAAGAAAACAATTGTTCCATGTGACAGGAGATAAAAAAAAACCTCAGCAAGAGTAACTGGCCCATCAACAGCACAATTGATAAGAAAGATATGGTATTTTCATGCAGTGGAAAGCTCCCCAGCTATAAAGTAGAATAATCTCAAGGCTCCAGTAGGTAAATGGATGCAACTGGATATCATGTTCATGGCTGAAACAGTTTGAACTCCTATGTGTGAACCCTAGCATAAGAAATGGAAGGAGTTAATGGGATCCAAAAGCAAATAGTTAATATCAGAGCAAAGGGAGGAAACACCTGGGAGGGAAATTTGGAAACTACTGTCAATTTATTACTGACTTATCTTGAAATCTTGCATTGTTTATACAATTTTGTTAATTTTGGCTTTGTTTTGTCTTGTTTTGTTAGATTTTATGCTGTCAGATGGTAGGGGCAGCTATTTTGAACATGATGGGATATTTTATGGTAATTATGGTTTCCTATTATATTGCTTTGCAGTCTTAAAATGCTTTCATTCATTGTTTAAATTAGTTTTATTCCATTTTATGTAATTTTATTATGTGTGATTGTATGAACAGCTATTTTGAAGAAAAGAAGACATTATGGCAACCATTGCTGATTTACTATCATCTTCTTTTGAAGTCCTACCATGCTTTTGTTCTTCTGTTTTGGCTGGTTTAATACTGTTGTTTTTTATTTGTTTTTATTATGTGTGGTGGTATAGACAAATTTTTTGAGGAAAATTAAACATTATAATAGTTATTGTCCATTTGTTGTTTTTTGGTTCCAAATTCCCATAATGCTTTCATTTTTGAATGGTTTTATACTATTTTGTTATGCTTGATATAACTGTTTGTGAAGGTATTCTCAAGTATTTCAAATAAAAGGGACATTATGGTAGCTACTGTTGATATCTGGTTTTCTTGTTGTAAGTGCTGTGTTGCTTGCATTGTTCTGTTCTGATTTGCTTTGTTCTGTTTTCTTTTGTGTTATTCTCTTTAAAATAAAAAAATTTAAAAATAAACTTCTATTATAGCAATGAGGACAAAAAAGTGATTTCTATAAGTTACTATGAAACAACTAAAACTAATAAGTGTACTGAGTCTATATTACTTAATTTTTAAAATCATAACACCCACTTCTAGTCTTTTAATCTTTAGGAAACCACTTGCTCTAAATAGGATTAGAAAATTTTTTATAATCCAAACATTACTACCACTTCAGTAGATGATACTTACGTCCCTGTCTATGATGCTTATGTTGCTACATGTCTTTTGTCTACAAAATAAAAAAGAGATAACCTAGATACAGTGAATACTTTTGAAAGTACATATTTTGGGAATGACAGCAGTAAGATGGATAAACAGGACTTCTCAGTGTCTTTTCCCTCCCAGAGACATCAATTTGAACTATACATGCATGCAGAAACTTTCACAGGAGCTCAGTAATCCAGCTGAAAGCTCATAACATAACTGGCTATAGCAGAAAAATAAGACAAGACTCATTGAAGAGGGTGACAAGGACAGTTTCACCTTATGTACATCATTCCTTGTCAACTCCAAGTGAAGTAATTTGGGATCACCATCATGGGACAGTGGTGATCAAAAATGCTGGGAAGAGTAAACTTCTGGGCACAGTTAACTATTAACCTTTGCAATATGGCATGTTTCAGCAGACCCATAATGAGGCACTGATGAAAGTTACAGCAGCAGAATGTTGGCATGAAATGAGAAATTTTTATCAAGTGAAAATGCTAATAAACCCTTTAGCCTCACTTGCTCTCAGTCAACTTACAACACTAAATTTATAAGTCTCCTATCTAGGCAATATGTTATTAGTTTCCCACTAATTTTGCTGTAGTTAACACCTCTGATGTGAGGGGTGTGATAACAGTTACCTAAATTACTTCCAAGAGATATGAAAGCTGCTTTTGCTTAAAACATTGACTTTTCACTTGAGATCAAAGAAATGTGACTGGTAACTTAAAAGGAATAAACAGTCTGGAATCTCTATTTCTGTTTAGTCCAAGACTGACGGTAATACATGGTTAACCTGACCTGTTGCTCCCTAAAGATGTTCCACATTTTCTTTTTCTTTCCCTTTCCCTTTTTTTCTGCTCTATATCTTTTACTTCTTCAAAAGTAACTAAGACTCAAGCACTTGAAAACCTTTAGCCTTATCATGGGGCCTGGACCCACCAGGCATAGCATGATGGGGCCAGATACATGAAAACTCATCAAACTCTAAGAGCGTTATGACCATGTGGTGGTCCAAACTCATCTTAAGAAACATCTTTTGGAACCATGCTCCTGGACAATGACAATTACTGGACTTTAGCCCACCCTAGAAAATTACCCAAACCTGCTAATCTCTTTCTCTCTCTCTCTCTCTCTCTCTCTCTCTCTCTCTGTACTGGGAATGGAACTCACAACCATGTGCTTATGCCACTGAACTAAATCCCCAGCCCCTAACCTGCTAATCTCTTTATTCTGTGGCTGGCAGCTTGCTTACTGTCTTGATCAACTACTGAATGCTTTTATCTTAAATACGCAATTTAACTGAAGCTTCCCAAACTACCATGGCTTTGCATTAGAATTTTGCCCATGTAGGAGTGTGTGTGTGTGTGTGTGTGTGTGTGTGTGTGTGTGTGTGTAATATCTGACTCAGTCTCAGTCTGCTGTCCCTAGACCAAAATGTCTTATCCACTATTATAAGCAGCACAGTGTAGAGTTCCTCTGTATAGGGGGAGAGTGAACTGAACATACACCATGGCTGTGAACCCCAGCATGAAATCCATAATGATGAAGCTAAAAGCCAGGCAGGTGCTGTAGCACCATATTGAGACCTATACCCAAGGACCTAGTCTCCAGGCCTGCCACCCCTCACTAAGCCAGACCACACAGACACATGCTCCAGACCACTCAAGATTCCAGACACATTTGCCAGGCTGGCACCATAGCCCCAGACTTCAGGTCTGTATCAGTGCCACAACACAACCCACAGCCACAGGCCGTAGCTTTTCCCTGCAGCCCAAAGCATCATATCTACCCATGTATCTGGTCAGCCTTTGCAACCTCAGGCTCCAAACTAGCCTGGGTCAGTCTGGTACCTGCAGACTCAGGCTCTAGGTTGGCTGCCACAAATACCAGTTCCTTCTTCCCAAGGACCTAGGCCATTCCCCATGGTGCCATGTACTATGGGAATCAGAGAACCCATAGGTCACTCTAATAGATCCAAGAACCAGACAAAACCTAATATTGCCTGGTGCCCAGCAGTCTCCATGGACTCAAGTTCTAAGACTGCCCTAAATATCCTGGACCCTTCATTACTTCCAGCTTTAGGCTGACTCCTGTGGCTCCAGATACCATGCTGGCACCCAAAGTCCCCAAAGTCCAAGCCAGCACCTAAAGACCCAGGCTCCGAGACAGCTCTTATAGGGAGTTTCTGTAGCTGAAAATGATCATATGTGCCGGGCTTGGCCATGACCATACAGAGTAGAAAGAGCACCTTGGGCAAGCCATGTGAAAAGCTCCTGCAGCCCACAGAACATCTAGTCTCAAGACAATAGAAACAATCAGTTACTAAGATAAAGAAGTATCACATGATCATAATTTACAAAGTGTATAAATAAGCACCCCTGCAGTGAGGTGGCAGTTCCCTTCCCTCCATCCAGAGAAAGGGCTCCACCTGATCCCAGCTTTCTGATTCTCATCTTTATTTCTTCAACTTCCCACCACCCTTCATAACCCTAACACCCACAAACTTCAACAACTGGATGTGTAGCGGCAAATGGCACCTGAAAAGGGACTCAAAGTATGAAGAAATTCATCCTTTAGCAAGTGAGGACACACTTCTGCAGTGTGTGCACAAGTGGGAGGGAGGTGTATGGACATACTCAGCATTGAGCCAGTCAATGTCATCAATGTTGAGTACAAAAGTGTATTGATATACTAAATATTGAGTCCACTGGTATCATCAATACTGGGCTTATATCAGGTGTAAAATATAGGACCAAAATGTTCTAGAGAACCACAGATGTATATAGAAATATTTGTTGCAATCTTGATTCCTGCATTTACTTTATTTTTGTTGATTTTGATTAGAGAATGTCTTAATGATCATAATTTTGTTGGGAGGACCATGAAAGATTTGTCTTGGAGTGATAAGGGAAAGAAACTCCAAACCTACTGGATGTCCAGTAAAAATTCATGTTCTCTAAAATTGAAGACAAAAAAATTAGGAACAACAGCAATTAAGAGCAGAATATACTTACTGAGAAAGAAAGCTTCTGTCCAAGAGAGAGACAGAAGTGGTCCCAAATGGGTGACTGCCTATAATATTTCTAATTAACTTAGCTGCCTAGAACAGGAACACTATTTTAAAATCAAGTTCCAAGTAAGAAAAAGATGGCAGAACAACAAAAATCCCAGTAGAGTTTAGGCCTTATGGCTTTTTTTCAATTAGATAAGAATGGAGTGGTGAGGGACAAAGAAGACTTTCCTCCAATAGAGATGTGTTTATCCTTAATTGAGCCACAAGTGGCAATATACAGCTTCTCAGTTCAGGGAAATTTTGCTACATTACATGATGATATTTCCACCCTTCATAAAATAGAGTCATCCTGTAAGTTAATTTTTCAACAATTGGCCTTTAAGAATACAAATAAATGGTATAGAACACAGAGAGCTTTGCTGGAGTAGCCTGGCCCAGCCTGGCTTGGTGACCAGACCTGCACATGCTACTGTGAATGACACTAGGCAGGCAATGTGGCAAAAAGCTAGCTGTTCCTTCCTCCCACATGCTGTGCTGTTAACTCCTCTGGGCCTTACAGATCCCTTTAGAGACATAGCATTGGGCTGGGGGCCAGGAAGGTAGGACATGGCACACCCAAGCCACTCTGGCTGTCCCCACCACCTATGATTATGCTTCCTGCACCAAAAGTTTATATGGCATCAGTGGCATCTGAGCTCATGCTATCAACAGCAGCAGGGCTTCCAAGCCAGACCTGGAACAAAACTGGTATGACAAGCGTACAGTGCCAGCTAGCCATGACAATGACTGCTTGCATTCTCTCACATCCTTTATTGCCTGGGATTTCGATATCAACCTCTGTAGAGCAGAGTCCTGTGACTGGACTATGCACTGGCCAGCTATGTCCACAGCCAAGAGGTGGTGACCCAGAAGGAAAAACTCAAGATAGGGATTGCAAATGGCAAGTGAAAACCCTAAATGTCTGAATGCAAAATGCAGCTTTTTCTCTGCATTTAAGACTCTTACCACAAAAATTCCTTATGATTGTCAGATCAAAAAAAGTGTTAAATATGATCACAAATTAAATTACAAAAACAAAAGGGTGAGTTTATCTCACAACAGTTTTCACTCAACACCATGTACTATTAACTTTTTTAATTCTGAAAAAGAAGCAACTAACACAACAAAAGGGCAATGCAATCAGGATAATGCTAAGAAGAGTCCTTTGGAGAGATCTTCCTACTGGGCAATGAAATCACTCTGTCCGGTGTTAATTTGGGGTTGACAGTACCCTTGCATTTTTCCAGAATGTGATGAATAGCCTATCTGATACCAAATCATGTTTTCTGCTGTATCATGGAACCAAATCCAGAAAAAGAGTTTAATTTACCTCTAGAAAAGCTGACGCTCAGTCTTATGACAGTGATTCCCCAGAGATCACACCACAAATCTATACAATAGAATGAAACTAGAACCAACCTTAATTGACTGAGGATACCCAGGGAAGGGCAACCAAAAACCAAAGGTCTAAATAGGTGATAATACTATATAGAGATTAACAAACTAAAAGTTACATGAAAGAAGGGAGTACAAAAGTTTCTACTATTCTTAAGCACAAAAAGGGCTGGGGATGACTATACTACTGTTGTTGTTAGATAGTTAAGCAAAACTGTTAACAGTCTCATTGTTTGAATGTCTACTTTGTATGCTTCAATTTTGTAACTTGAACAACTGTTTCCAATGATGAGAATATGTAACGTATCAAGTGGCGATTTCTTAGTGTTTTTGTTTGTTGTTGTTGTTGTTTTGGGTATTTTTGTCTGTTTGTTTTTTTGTTTTTGTTTCTTTTATTTTTTTGCCTTTGGAATTCAGTATTTTTGCTACCATTTTTCTGTTTTGTCTGTTGTTTTTTTTTCTCTTTAAATAAAATTTTTAAAAAATTGAAAGAAAAAAAGATAAACACAAAACTACATGTTATTTATAGACAAGATTTTGTCCTTCAAAATTCTTTTTAAAAAAGATCTTTGCTATAGAACTACAATAAAAACTGACTAATCCATTTAAAGTTACAACCTTTACAATTAAAAAAAGTTATCATAATCTAATTTGGTTAACACACACACACACATACACACACACATACATGTTAAGGTATTACTGGGAGTAGACTGAGTTAGTGATCATTAACACATGTATAGCTGAAAGCACAAGTGTCCGTGAAGGAATGCCCAAGCGCATGGTACATCTAAGAAACACCCTGAGGGCATGGAGTACTGGAGGTAAACAAGTGTTCCAGTCTGCAAAACACAGGCCATAAGCTTAGCAAGCTCTCTGCAGATATCAACAAGTTTTGTACTTGTTTCTTTACATATATTTATTGGAGCTCAACAATTTTTCTTTTCTTCTTTCTTTTGCATTTTTGGAACATTATTATTGAAGTTTAATTTTGGGTTCTTTTCTTATTTCTTTGTATTTTTGGATCATTATTATCGGAGTTTAATATTGGGTTATAGATTTTTAAAATCATACTTCCACCTAAGTTCCCAGCTAGTCCAAATGATTCCAAAATTGCTAGTGTAAATAAAATGCATATTGTTTATTATGACTTTAGAGTCTCTTAATGTTCAAAAATAATGTTAAATGTTGTGATTGGTTTTGCAAGTCATCAAAAAATTATTAAGGTAATTAAACAAAAATCCCTGATTGTGGGGGAAGATTATTGGGTAGGACTCCAATTAATGAATAAGAAAGCAGCTGCCTGGTAACCTTAACCAGCTCTTGTTCATTGATCAGGTCCCTAATAATCTCCATACCTTATGGATGATATCCCAACTAAAGTTATAAAATTATATTATTGTAATATGTTCACATTGGTCATTGTCAAAAGATTAAATTTTTGAAACAAGAAGGGTTTTTATTAAAAGATGCTCTGATACAAAGCTTTTCATATGACTATGACAAATTATTATTAACTTCATAATGTATTAATATATTCTTGAATCCAGATGTACAGGCCTTCCAAAATGCCAAATAGATTGCTTATGGTGACCGACTTTTGTTCAGATTAAACCTTTGGCTTTAACAAATACTTGTGAGGTGTACATCCCATTAAAGATAAACAAGTTAAATAAAAGCTTACTATGTATTAGATTGGGTTGACTGACTAAAACAGGGTATTTTAGATCAAAATAAAATTCAGGTTTGTTACAAAATGTCATCATGGAGAAGACAAGATGGTGGACTGGTAAGCAGCAGGAGAGAGACCCTCTCTGAGAGAGATAGCACAAATGCCAGAATAAAACACCCTGGAGAGACCCAAACAGAGAGAGATGCACTCTCACAACCCAAGAAGAAACTAAAGTGCAAAAAACCACTCAAATATGAGGTCCTGGGGCTACTATTAGTGAAGATAAGATCAGTGAGCATGGCACTCTCCTCCAGCAGCCTGAATTCCTGCCCAACCTGAACAAGCGATCTGCACCAAAGTGAC
>PVJX010050990.1:0-10466 GCA_004027295.1 Dolichotis patagonum | reverse complement strand
GAATAAATGGTCTCTGCCTTTATTTGGTAAAAGCTGTATATGCTAAACCAGCAACTAACATCTTATGAATAGAAAAAACTAACAGCTTTCAATCTAAAATCAGGAACAAGACAAGGATGTTCATTATCACCACTCCTATTTCATGTAGTTCTGGAAACATTAGCCAGAGCAACTAGACAAGAAAGAGAAATAAAAGGAATAAGGATAGGAAAAGAAGAAATTAAATTATTATTATTTGCAGATGATATGATACTGTACGTAGAAGACTTCAAGGTCTCTTAGGTGTAACAACCAAATTCAGTAATGTAGTTGGATACAAAACCAACACTCAAAAATCAATAGCATTCCTATACACAAACAACAAATTCACTTAGAGAGAAATAAAGGAAACCACCACATCCTTCACTATAGCATCAAAAAAATATCAAATAGGAATCAATTTAACAAAGAAAGTAAAAGATCTATACAGTGACAACGATATTTCAGTGAAAAAAGAAATTGAAGAGAATTTTAGAAAATGGAATGGTATTCTCTATTCATGGATAGGAAGAGCAAATATTGTGAAAATCATCATTCTACCAAAATTGATATACAGATTCAATGCAATTCCAGTCAAAATACCACTTACATACCTCACGGATTTAAAGACACCATCCCTAAAGTTCATCTGGAACCAGAAGAGTTCTAGAATAGCGAAGGTAATTCTGGACAACAAAGCTAAGGCAGGAGGCATCACAATCCGTGATTTGAAATTATGTTACAAAGCTACTGTTATAAAATCAGCATGGTACTGGAATAAAAAAGACCTGAATGACCATGGAATGGATTAGAAGATATAGCCACAACTACAAACACACTGAGCCACCTCATCTTTGAAAAAGGTGTCAAACATGTACACTCAAAGAAAGATAGCCTCTATAAAAAGTGGTGTTGGAAAAACTGGCTCTCCATATACTAAAAACTTAAACTGGATCCATGTCTATCACCATGCACTAAAGTCAAAGTGGATCAAAGATCTAAATATTAAAACAGAAACTCTAAATCTATTGGAAGATGAAGTAGATAGAAATCTTGATGATGTAGGAGTAGGCAGAGAGTTCATGAACAAAAATCAAACTCCATGGGAAACACTTCTGAGAATCAACAACTGAGATCTAGTCTTATTAATAATGTCAAAGGAAATCAATGGTGTGAAAAGAAAACCCATGAATTAGGAAAATATCTTAGCCAACTGTCCCTTAGACAAAGGACTTCTATCTAGAACTTATAAAAAATTTAAAAAAATCAGACTGCCAAATTCAAGAATCCAATCCAGAAAGATATTCCATGTGACCCAGGTATCCACTTCTGGTCATTTTCCCAGAAGAATTGAAAACATCAAAGCACAGTACACCCATGTTTGTAGCAGCATAATTTGCAATAGCCACATCTTGGAAGCAAACTATATGCCCATAAACAGAGGAATATACTAAAAAATGTGCTATCTTTGTACAATGGAGTACTTCTCAACTATAAAGAAAGATTGCATCGAGACTTTTATAAGTAAATGGATGTGACTTGAGACCATTTTCATAAGTGACATAAAGCAAAGTCGCATGTGTAAATACCATATTGTCTCTCTAAGTAGCTGAAAAATTATATATATTCCAAAATCTACAAGAATACTGTGTACGTGTAAGAAATTTTTCATGGGGCCGAGGGTTTAGCCCAGTGATGTAAGTGCCTGCTTGGCAAATGCAAGGTTGTGAGTTCGATCCCTGGCACCAAAAAAAAAAAATTGTTCAAAGGAAAAAAGTGATTAGAATAAGGGAAAGGAGGAAAGAGGGAAGAGTGACAGAAAGACATAAATTTGTGTATGTGTGTGTGTGTGTGTGTGTGTATATATATATATATATATATATATATATATATATATATATAAATTTGTATATGTAAGATAAGTAAAATGACTATACTAATTGTATTAGTTATTGGAAAAGAACAGTTAATACTCATATATTTACATCCATTTAAGAAACTCTCTTGAAGGTTGCAACATGCAATATTACAACCATTGTCAAATTTCTATCATCTTGTTTTGTAAACCTATACTTTTATTTTTTTGGTACCCAGGATTGAACTTGTGACCTCATGATTGCCAGGCAGGTGCTTAGGCCACTGATCTAAATCCCCAGCCCCTGTAAACCTATACTGTTACTGTACTTGGTTTCTTGTTGTCATTTGTCTGTCCATATTGCTTTTTGTTTTTCTTTCCTGTGTCTTTTTAATCTTAAATTAAAAAAAAAAAGAAAGCAATTTGGTCAAGCAATGGCTGTGACTCATCCAAATGTTTGACACTGACTGATGCACTAAGAGGGGTTCTGTGTGGTTCCAAGGTAATTCTTGAGGAGACTTAACTGACCTTGATAGATCACTAAGAAGTTACATTTTATTAACACAGATCTCACTTTAGATTGATCTTAAACATCTAACAAAAAGATACCTACAAATATGTATAGCTGTTTCAAATTCTTCAATTATAAAAACAAAATGGAAATATGTTGGAGACCACAAAATGGAAATATGTTGTGACTGATTTTGCTTATTTTCCTATGTGATTAAAGGAAGAATTAGGATTATTGGTACAACCCATCTGAGATTGCTCATTGACGATTCTATACATAAGATCATCTACAACCTCTTAAATAATCTCAGGATTATTTAACAAAATTAAAGCATATAAAGTAGACATTCAAACAGTGAGGCTGCAAACAGTTCAGTTCAACGATCCAACACAAACTTAGTAATACGGTTATCAAACCTACACACTTAAACATACATGCAGTTATATCCTTTAGAGTACTTTCTTTTCCCCCTTTTGCTTTTTACATCCATTATCTGTTTAGTTATATCATGTTTCAGCTTGCTCAGTGTGTTACTGATCTGTTTTGTTGTTGTCATTTCCTTTTTAATCACCTTATATAATTTTGTTGTTTTGTTTTTGAGTTTCTCCTCATCCATGCCCCATGGATCAGCTTTGGTGGAGTTGGGAGTTTTGGAAGGTATTTTGTTGCCTTGTTTTCTCATGTTCTATTTTTTTATTCAATATTTTTTATTAACTTGGAGGTAGTAATATACAAAAGAACAGGATGGAATAAAGCCCATTTAGACAGTGTAGTGATACTGATACAGATCTTCACAGCAGGTTACTGTGATAACAGTAATAGGTGTCATTGTATATCTCATTATCTTCACAATATTTGTTCTTTCAATGAGGTATAGCAAAATAAAAAAATACAGAATATTATAGAACTTATCAAAACAGAATATTGAATCTAGCAATACCATTAATCAGCACACAGCAAAATGGCAATAAAAATATTTGCCTTCAAAGAGATAGTAGAAGGAAATCCCCCTTATTTGCTATACTACATATGGTCAACCTCCCAAGAGATACTCAGATCTCTGGCTCCCACTTGCTAATGAGGGCTAGGGGGATAGCATGTTTGATTCTCAACTCGTGCACCTGTAGGCGGCAAGCTGTTGCTCATTTTCTCAGTGCCCTAAGTTTCAACATTTGCCTGAAATTTAAAAACAAGATATCATACCTGAACTAAACTTGTGAACAAATGAACTTAGTAGATATCTACAGATTGTTCCACCCCACAATATCAGAATATGTATTTTTCTCAGCATTGATGAGATGCTATCCAATATAAACCACAGCCTAAAAAATAGAATATGCTTAAGTAAGTGAAAAGGGACCAAAAGTATCCAATCTGTATTATCTGACAATAGTTCAATAAAATTGGAAATCAGTGGCAAAATAAAACACCAAAACTCCATAAAAACATGGAAATTAAATATTTTACTGAATGCACAAAGGGTCAGCAATGAAATTTAAGAAGAAATTAAATTAAAGAAGCATTTACATGTGTAATTGCTATTATAAAAAAGAGGAAAAGAGTGCTCTAAAAGATATAACTGCATGTATGTTTAAGTGTGTAAGATAGATAACCATATTATTAATTTTGTTGGATTGTTGAACAGAACTGGTTGCAGTCTCACTGTTTGAATGTCTACTTTGTATGCTTTAATTTTGTAACATGAACAACTATTTCTAAGAGGATAATATTTAATTTATCAACTAGTGATTTCTTAGTGTTTTTTATAAATTCTGTATTATTTCTACCCTTTTTTCTGTTTTGCATTTTACTCTTTAAATAATTTTTTTTTAAAAAAGAGAAAAAAAGAAGCATTTACAATTAACTGATAATGCCAACAAATCAGGAATTATGGAACACCATGAAAGTAGTAAAAAGAGGAACTGAAAATTGGCAGTGGCAAATTCACATATGAGGAAAACAAATCAAGTTCAAATAAATAACTAAATGTTGAATCTCAAACTTCTATTAAAAAAAAGGAACAAGTCCTTTTTCTCCACAGCCTCACCAACATTTCTTATGAGTTGATTTCTTGATGGCAGCTATTCTTTCCAGTGTGAGATGATATCTCAATTTTGTTTTAATTTGTATTTCTCGAATGATCACTCTTGGTGGGAGTGTAGACTGGTGCAACGACTATGGCAATCAGTATGGAGAATTCTCAACAGACTAGGACTGGAAGCTCCATTCCACCCAGCTATTCCCCTCCTGGGTATTTTCCCAAAAGAACCAAAAAGTTCATATCACAGTGATATATGTGTACCCATGTTGATAGCAGCACAATTTGTAATAGCTAAATTTGGAAACAACCAAGATGCCCATCAACTACAGAGTGGATGAAAAAGATGTGGTATTTTTATACAATGGAATATTACTCAGCTATAAAAAAGGATTATCTTCAGGCCTTCATAGGGAAATAGAGACAACTTAAGACTATCCTCATTAGTGAAATAAATAAGAATCATATTTATAAATATCACATTGTGTCTTTAGTGTAAAAAGTAATAAGAACTGTAGGAGTAATAAAACCCAAAATGTGTAATTGCTACTGTAAAAAAGAGAGGAAAAGAAAGTACTTTAAAGGATATAACTGCATGTGTGTTTAAGTGTGTAAGATAGATTACCATATTACTGTTTTTGTTAGAATGTTGAGCAGAACTGTTAACAGTCTCATTGTTTGAATGTGTACTTTGTATGTTTTAACTTTGTAACTTGAACAAGTATTCCCAAAGATGAGAGTATGTAACTTATCAAGTGGCGATTTCTTAGTATTTTTTTTTGTTTTGTTGTGGTTGTTGTTGTTTTTTTTTCTTTCCCCTTTGGAAATCTGTATTGTTGCTACCTTCTTTCTGTTTTGTTAGGTTGTTTGTTTTTTTCTCCTCTAAATAAAAATAAATAAATAAAAAGAGGAACAAGTCAATCCCAAAGATCATATGAGGATGGAAATTATAAACATCAAAGCAAAACTTAATGCATTTGAGACTAAGAAAATAATACAAAGAACCAATGAACTTAAAAGGTTGTTCTTTCAAAAATTAACTGAAACTAGCAAACTGAAACTAGCAAACCATCCTTAGGAAAGAAGGAAAGAAAAGATTCAAACGAAGACAAATAGGAATGAAAAGGGTGAAATCACAATGGATCTTTTGGAAAATCAAAACAACATCAATGCTTACATCAGAAACATTTAGTCTAATAAGATGGAAAGTGGAGAAGAAATGAACAGATTCCTAGATATGTAAGAATTACCAAAATTGACTCAAGAAGATATAAAAATTCTAAATAACCCAATATCAGTCAATGGATTTGGAAATGTAATTTAAAACTTACCAACAAAGTAAAGCCCAAATGCTAATGAACCTACTGCTGTATTCTAAAAGACATTTAGATAGGATCTAATCCCAGTAATCCTTAAACACCTTGATGAATTTAAAAGGGAAGCAATACAATCAAAGTGAGTCCTGGAAACAAGTATTACTCTGGTACCAACACCAAAGAATGACTTCCCCCAAAGTAAAAGAACTACAAGTGAATTCCTAATGCATATAGATATGAAAGTCCTCAATAAGATGGTGGGAAACAGAATGCAAAAGATAATCAAGAAGATTATACACCATAACCAAATATGATTTATCCCAGGAGTGCTGGGATGGTTCAACATACGCAATTCAATCAATGTAATACACCATGTTAATAGAGCCAAAAACAAAAATTACATGATTATACCAATAGATACAGAAAAACATTTGACAGATTTCAATATTTCTTCATAATAATAACCCTACAGAAAACTGCAATAGATTTTTTTTTATTTCAGCCTCATAAAAGCATTTTGACAGTCCAACAGCCAATATGGGAAGCAGCTGAGCTGTAACTGAGCCAGAGGTCAGCAAACACATTAGGACAGAGCAGGACCAGTCCCAGGAGCATGAAATGCAGAGGCATATCATGTGAACAATTTGACCTCTAGCTCTTCTGTGTATAAGCAGGTGTCCAACCTTGAAGTTCCTTGTTGTTAACTACAGCACAGTTATCCTTTCCATCAGAAAGGTCACATCTTATCCAGTTCCAGCTTTCCTTTTATTATGTGTCTTTTCTTAATCCCTTGTCTCCCCCTCTTAGGAGTGCACAGACTGAATAGCACATGACAAGCCAACATAACACTAAATGGACAAAAAAATGAAAGCCTTCACTTTAAAATCAGGAAGAAAACAATGATTCCACAACCACCATTTCTATTCAATACCGTGTTAGAAATATTAACCAAAGCAATTAGACATGAGAAAGCATTATAATGAGTCAGGAAATGAAGAAGTTAAAACATCATTCTCTGAAGATGACCTGATATTCTACATAGAAGATCCACAAAATTCTGCTAATAAAACTTCTAGATTTAATAACCACATTCAGTCCTGTAGCTAGATACAAATTTGACATTCAAATATCAATAGAATTCCTGTACACAAATAAAAAACTGACAGAGGTAGATATTAGGAAAAAATATCTTTCACAATAGAATAAAAAATGAAATATTTTGGATTAGTTGAACAAAGTGAGTAAAAGACCTGTACACTGAAAACGGCAGTACTCAAAAAGGAGACAGAAGAGGATATCAGAAAATAGAAAAGACATTCCTTGCTCTTTGGTAGGAAGAACCAACATACTGAAAATTGCCACACTCCCTAAATTGTTATATACATTTAATGCAATCCCAATCAAAATATTTATAGTATACTACACAGAATTAGGGAAAGTATTCCTGTAATGCATTAATTAATGGTCAACTTATAACGCCCAACTGAACTGAATCAAGGTGGTGCTGGATGTGTTGGAGGCACCCTTGGGAATTGTTTGCAACAGCATATAAAGAGAACTGTAGAGGAAGATGGTGTGCTCTTGAATCTCATGGAGATGCTTGTCACACTGGCTTTCCTTATATTAACTAGGCTATTATCCATCAGAGGAACTTAGGAATTTTCTGTGGCTGAGGATGGCTGTGGTTATTTTGGGGAGAGCTCTGGTCCTTATTTAGAGTCACTTTCTGGCTCCAGGAGAGACCCCTCAGCCTGCTGGTGGCAGAAATCCTTCATCCCACTGGTACATACATTCTAGCTTCCACCACTGACCTTTGAGGCTTTCCATTGTAGATCTTTGATACCGACTTGCATGAGATATTTATGTGGGCTATAGGCCTCCAGCTGGACTTTCAGAAGCCATTGTCAAGGGTTCTAGGTTTGCAACTGTATTGTTCAGGACATTGCCAGGGAATGCAGGCCCTTAGTTGGATTTTTTGGAATCTCCAGTGTGTTGACAGATATTCTGCACTCTTTTGCAATTTATTCTTTGGGTGAATATTATAAATTGTATGTCCTCTATTAAATCCATTTCCTTATGAACACTGACTACCACAATTCCTTAAATTCATTTGGAACCAGAAGAGACCTATAATAGCAAAAACAACTCTAAAATCCATTTGGAAGTAAAAGAGACCTAGAATACAAAAGGCAAGGCAGAGAGCATTACAATTCCCAAATGAAATTATACTACATAGTTACTGTGACTAAAAGCAGCATGGTACTGGAAAAACATCCAAAAAATTAAAAAAAAACAAAACAGACCTGAAGATCAGCAGAACATATCTGAAAAGTCAAAAAAAAAATCCAAACATACTCACATACCTTATTTTTAACAAAGTAGCCAAGAACGAGAGTTTCTTTAATAAATGATGCTGGAAAAATGGACTGTCCACATTCCAGAACATAAAACTAGACTTGTGTCTCACTATGCAGTAAACTAAATTCAAAATGGGTAAAATATCTAAATACTAAAAGAGAAACACTAAATATGCTGGAAGATAGAATAAGTAGAACCCTTGAATATATACTTGAAGGCAAACATTTTATGAATTAAACACTGATCACAGAGGAAATATTCACAGAAGGAACACTTGTGATCTCATCTCATGATAAAGGCCTTGCACAGCAAAAGAAACCACTGGCAGAGTAAAGAAAAACGTAACAGTGTGGGAATATATTTCCAGCTGTTCCTCTGACAAAGAAGTAACATCTGTAATATTCAAAGAATTAAAAAAAGTCACACTCCCACAATTTAAGACATAATCCAAAATTGGACATCTGAGATGAATACACACTTTGCAGATGAAGTGTAAACAGAAAATACATATATGAAAAATGGCTTAAGTGCAAGGTCGTGAGTTCAATCCCCGGTACAAAAAAAAAAAATCAACATCACTGGTCATTTAAGAGATGCAAATAAGACAATGCTGAGATTCCATGTCACTCCATAATGCATAGATATTATCAGGAAATCAACCAATAAAAAATTTTGGTGAGGCTGTGGAAGAAAATGAGTATTTTTAAACTGTGATGGGAGTGTATAATGGTGCAACCACTGTGGAAGACAGTGTGAAGATTCCTTAAATAACTAGAACTAAAGGTTCCATTTGACTCACCTATTCCCCTGCTTGGTATTTTGCCAAATGGATTAAATGGATCATACCACAGTAATATATATATGTACTTACGCTTATACTTAAACACAGTTTGCAATAGCTAAATTGTTGGGAAACCAAAATATTCATCAATTAATAAGTAGACAAACAAGATGTGGGTTTTTATACAATGGAATACTATTCAGCTATAAAGAAAGATAAACTAGGGACATGTATAGCTAAGTGGATGAACCTTGGGATCATACTCTTAGGTGAAATAAATAGGACACACATGTATAAATAATAAATTGTCTCTCTGGTATAAGAAACTGAAAATGTAAATAGACACCAAAATATATAACAGATATTGTGAGAAAGAGGTAAGAATTTTTCAAAAGGAAAGGGAAACATAAGACAAACGAGTTTGGAAAAGATAGGAAGGAAAAGGTAGGAAGGAAAAAGAATAAAATGGAAAAAGGATAAATTGGAAACAAATCTCTATCTAAAGAGGGTGATAGAGGTCAAATGGAGGGGAGGAGAGTGGGGGAAAGGTGGAATTGAGATATACTTTGTACAAATTTCCTATTTTGAATCTGTTCATTAAATATATATCTAAATCACACTAATAAAATTAATTAAAGCAATTACGTCTTCTTACCATACTAATATAATTTTCAGTATAATGCCATTAACCCATTCTGAAAGGTTCTTTTCTTACTGCTGAATTACTTTTCACTGGGCTCCACTTCCCATTACTGTTGATTAAACTTCAAATATTTACATTTAAGGGAAACATACAAACCATTGTATGTTGGTTAGTAGTGTTGTATTGGTATCAGATTACTACAGATGATTGGGTGCTTTTTTACCCAACTCAATATTCTGTGACACCACAAGCATATCTCTATTATCCATCATAGGATAGTCTGCATCACAGAATTTGGCAAATAATACAAATAAGTTCTTCACTTTCTTAACTCAGAGAGATGGATATTAAACATTTACTAGTACCTCACTTGAAGTAAGAATCTATTTATTATTATTATTATTATTATTATTATTTTGAAAGTAGTGAAATACAACAGAACAAGGCAGAACATAACCAATTGAGACAGTGCAGTGAAATTGATACAGAATGTCATAATGGGTTACCGGGATAACAGTAATAGGGGCCATAGCATATCTCATGATCTTCACAATAGTTTTTCTTTCAATCAGGCATAACAAAATAGAAAAAAAAGCAGCACATTATAGAACTTATCAAAACAGAATATGGAATAGAGCAATACAATTAATCATAACATAGCAAAACAGTGATAATAATATTTGCTTTCAAAGAGATGGTAGAAGGAAATCCCCCCTATTTGCTATATTGCATATGGACAACTTCCCAAGAGATACTCAGACCTCTGGCTCTCATTTGCTAATGGGGGGCGGATTGGATATTTGATTCTCAGCCCATGTGCCAGTAGGCCCATGGCTGCTTAAAAGGGAGCTGAGCTAGTTGCTTGGTTTCACAGCCAGAATATACTTATTCAGACCAATTTTTATGGACCCATTCCATAAATAGTTCATTATTCTCAAGCTATAAT
>PVJX010050989.1:0-10439 GCA_004027295.1 Dolichotis patagonum | reverse complement strand
CTGGATGTCTGGAGCCCAGAGGGACACGACTCTGCCAAGCAGACCCTGTCACAGGTGCTGTTCTGGGGTTAATCGCTCCTGCTGGGGCTCATGGGGCCTCCTGCTGAGCCAGCGTCCAGCAGCCCCCACAGCCCATAGCCACAGTGGAGATGCAGCTGCTTCTGCAATGAGATGGGCAGGCACAGGCACCCGAGCCCTCCCCAGGTTCACAAGTGGTCGCCCCAACTTCTCTGCTCTGTACAATGTGGCACTTGAACTCCTGAGGATCCCCCTGGCTCAGCTCGGCATCAAAGTCTTTGCCATGGGGGCTGGGGATTTAGCTCAGCGGCATAAGCGCCTGCCTTGCAAGCATGTGGTCGTGAGTTCGATCCCTGGTACCGATAAAAATTAAAAAAAAAAAAAGTCTTTGCCATGTAACCGGGAGATGCTCTGGCTTCGTCCTTGTCTGGGGTGCACGGTTCAGTGGCTTCCTGTGGCTCCTAAGCTAAAGACCAAAATCCACGAGGTGGCCAGGCGTGGTGGCCCATGCCTGTGATCCCAGCACTCGGGAGGCCGAGGCATGAGAAACGCCTTGAGTTCAGGCCAGCCTGGGCACTGCAGAGTTCAAGGCCAGCCTGAACTACAGAGAGACGCGTTGTCTCACAAAACCAAGCAAACGGACAGAGGTACCTGGCTGACAGGATGAAGGAGCGCTCGACACTCTCGATCTTTAATTCGTTCTGATAGGCCTCCTGGCTGGGCTTTCTGACCTGGAAGAAAGCACTCGGTTTGATGAGCCGCAGACACCTCTGCACGCCGCCCTCCTGCCCTCCATGCTCCCTGTCTCATACCCGCAGGCCCGGTTTCCCCCTGACGGTCCAAGACCACAGCACCGCCTCCTGCCAGGCACTGTCGGGACCTCTGTCTCTTCCTCCCATAGAGCTGGCCTCCTCTTCCCCAGCTGTCAGCCAACCGCCACACGGCACTCCCTCCAAGAGTCTCACATGCTTTGTCTCCTGAAGTCCCAGGAACTAACCTGGGCCTTTGCAGTGATTTTTTTTTTAATATTTTGAGACAGGGTCTCCTATGTAGCCCCAGCTGGCCTTAAACTTGCTAGGACCCTCCCACTTCAGCCTCGTGAGTGCTAGGGTCACAAGCATGCATCATCATGCCTAGCTTTTTTATAGTGATATTTGTTACTGTCCACTTCATACATATTTATCTACGGTACATTATCCTCCCAGTGGGTCAAAACTAATAGTTTTCAGTCACCCTCGTATTTTCCACCAAACTTAGGATGAAGTTCTGTTTACAGTTATTCTTAGTAAGTATGCTTTGAATACATGAGTGCACGAATGAAGACGTGGTAACGAATAAACAAGCACTGGCACGAACAGTAGCATCTAGAGAGGCAAAGGGCCGGGAGAGCTCCGATTGTCCCGGGGCTCCCTCCCTGTGGTAAGGAGGAAACGGGACGCCGTGCTGACCTTCATGGCGGCCAGGGACAGCACGTTGTTCAGCTTGTAGGTCCCGGACTGCAGCGGCGTGGTGTACAGCAGGACGTCGTTGAACTGCAAGGAGGAGCAGCGCACGGGTCACAGGCGCAAACTCAGCTCGGCGCCTGCCTTGGTTTTGTTTGTTTGTTTTTTGAGTCTAGGGTTCACTACGCAGCCTAGGCTGGCCTCAAATCAGCAGTGACACTCCTGTCACAGCCTCTCCCGAGTGCTAGGATTGTGAATGCCACCACGCCCGGCTCATCGGCAAAGATACAAGAGCAGAGGAGAAGCCCGGCCTCTTGGTTAATGGCTCTCTGCTCCTCTCCACGAGAAGCACCTCAGACACTGTACTATTAAAAAGGAAGTTTGCAGACAAGGTGCTTCTGGTTCTGTAACGGAATTTCTGAATTCCAGCTCGCAACAAGGCCTAACGTCCCCCCAACCAGAAACACAGCCCGCTGAGTGCTGAGGCCTCGAGTGTCTGACTGTGGGCAAAGCAGCCATCGCCCGCTGCAGCTGCTGCCAGATACCCTGGAACCAGGTCCCAAACTCGTGAGGGGCTCCTGCGCCCCAGAAGAGCAAGCACCCCGATGCGACGGCGATTTGGCCTCACCAGGAAAAACATGCGCGGTTGCATGACCTTCCGGGACAGCTTCATCAGGACGCCTTCCTTGAGGAAAACCTGGGGCACAGGCGAGCATGCGTCAGCCCCACGCCCGGTACTGCCAGCGTCACTGCCCAAGCCCTCGCAGCAGAGCCTTCCCAGCCAGCCCCACCTGGCCCAAGGGAACACTGTTTCCTTGTGACTCTGGACCATCATGGCTTGTGTGTTTCTTTTCCTCCCGTTCCCTGGGCATGGTGCAGGGTACACAGCCTAGGGCCTCGGGCATGCTAAGCAAGTGCCACATCACCAGTGCCATTCCCAGGCTCCCTCGGGTTCTTTTTTTCTTTTGGATTTTAGAGGCAGAGTCTCGTTCTGTGTCTGGGCTGGCTTTGAACTCACTATGGAGCCCAGGCTCGCCTCAAATGCCCTGTGATCTTCCTGCCTCAGCCTTCCCGCTGCTGGGATGACAGGGTTTGCCACCATGCCTGACGCCTCCAATTTCTTTTTAAGCCTCATTACTCATTTGGAAACTGCACAGAAAGAAAGATTATAAAGCCAAGACTGGCTGCAGGGGCCTCTGTGGAGTGAGTGTCCTCCACCCTGAAGTCATTCTGTAATTTTCCTAATTCCTTCCCAAGGCTACTTTTCTGCTCTCCAAGGAGCTAGTGTCAAAATACCAATTTCCCCTCCCTCCATGACTCTCTTGGATGACAGATTTTTAGTAAAATGGCATTCAGAGCTCTGTGAGGTCAGCTGGTATTACGCAGGGAAATGACGCTATTAAATCCCTTCCCTGGAATTTGTGGGGCTCTCTGCCTTTCTCCTAACTGAACTGGACGTCTTGTCATAGTGACTTCTTGTCATGGCTGTCTTCCGACTTTCTTTGGTTTATTTTGAGACAGTAACTCACTATGTGGTCCAGGCCGACCCTTAACTCCTGCAGTTGATCCTCCAGCCTCGGCCTCCCGGTGCTGGGATCACAGGCACGAGCCACACGTAGCCACAAGGAACCTGTTCTCCTAACTAAAATGAACACCAGGTATGGCTGGTGCCTGCAGGGCGGTCGGAAGCACCTACCCGTCCCGGCTGCAGGATCTCCTGGTGCCCACTCAGGCTGTACTGGATTCGCAGAAGCTTCTGGAAGTTGTCCTGTGGAGAGATGGCACGTCAGGCCCGGCCCAGGCCCCGTCCGACCTGCCCGAGCGCCCGATACTCACGCCCTGCTTCATGCTGTCGTTGGCATGGTTGGCCACCTCGATCACCACAGCGAGGGCATCTAGCGGACAGGGGGAGAGAAGGGACCTGGTCACTACTGCTGCGCACAACCAGTTCCCAACAAGCAAACCCGCGCCAGGGAGCGTGGCTGACTGCAGACGGGCAGAGACGAGGACGCCAAGGCTCAGTGAGACGTGGCCCTGGAAAAGCAGATGGAGGACACAGATGCACGCCCCAGGAGACCTGCCGGCCACATCTACCGGAGCAGGGATGTGGGGTTCTGAGCTGGGACCTGCTGGCCTCCTGAGGTGAACAGGGTCAGGCCGGGCTTCCCCCGGCGGCACAGCCATACAAGTATAAACCATCGCTCAGGAGAGGGGCACAGGAGAGCAGGAGCCAGAGAAGAGGGACCAAGCACCATGTGAAGTGGGCGGGGCTGGTGGCACACACTGGGGAGCCTAGAACTCAGGAGTCTGAGACAGGAGGCTCTGCAGTTTGGGGGCAGCCTGTCTCAGAAAAGCTAGACTAAGTTGAAATAAAACTAAAAAATGTAAGACGGTTAGGGCTCAGCACCCCCTCTTCACCTGACGCTAGCAGGTGTCGTTTGGGGAAGAAAGCGATGCCGAGCGGCAGCACGCGAGGCCCGAGACGGTGTCACCTCTAGACCCAAGCTGCGAGCTGCCCAGGACATGCGGTTTCCTCCCCAGCCCCAGCCTGCGCGAAGTGCACCGGAACATTCTGCACATACACCTCTGGGGCCGGATAGAAAGGGGTGAGTTTGGCCTCCTGTCCTTCTGGGGATGGGTGCTCTCAGCCCCAGGCAGTGGAGTCTCCCGGGGACACGTGGACACATGGGGAGGCACCTGTGGCAGTCACAGTGACCACCTGCTAGAATCGGACCCAGAGAGGGAGGCTAAGCCCTTATATTGTAATTTAATTAATTATTTTATTTATTTAGTTAGTTTTGAGACAAGGTCTTGCCATGCAGCGATCCTCCTGCCTCAGCCTCCCTCTCTGAATGCTGAGATCACAGGTGTGCCCAGTGCAGAAGCAGTACAGAAAGCAGCGTTTCCCTTTGGTGATCCCAGCCACCTCTCGGAACTTCTCTGTCAGGCTCTGTCCTCTGTCCTCTGGACACTTTTGTGGCTTTCCTGACCTCGGGAGTCCTGGGCCAGGGCAGCAGCCTTGGAGAAACGAGTGTATCGATCACAATGCTGCTGCTGCTTGGCCACCTGACCCTCGGAAATTCTTATTTATTTCTGCAGTGCTGTAAATTTTTATTATTATCATTTTTTAAGAGACATGAGAGGGCCAAGGGTACAGCTCAGTCACACAGCGCCTGCCTGGCAGGTGCAAGGTTGTGCGTTTGATCACCAGTACCAAAAAAAAAAAGGGAGAGAGAGGTGCGGAGGATTTGGTAGATACGAAACATATGCACTAGCTACATGTCCTATACATATGTAAATATCGCATTGTTTCTCTGGTGTGAGAAATCAAAGTGTAAATAAGAACCAAAATGTGTAACGGGTACTGTGAAACAGGCAAATGTTCAAACGGGGAGGGGAACAAGGGGGGAGGGGGAAAGGAAAGAATGGAAAAGTTAAAGAAAATGAGAAAAGAAGGAAAACATGGCAATAGCTTTTGTAAATAGGGAAGGGAGCAGGGGTTGAAGGGAGGGTAGGAGAATAGGAAAAGAAAAACAAGTTATATCATGTACAAGTACAAATTCCCTACGATGAATTCACTGTGTATATCTGTGTATAAGATATCAATAAAATCTGATTTAAAAACTGTAAACATGTTTACCTACCAAGAAAAAGGCTTCATGTCCTTTTGTGAATAAAACAAGGGGGGTATGTGTGTGGGGGTGGCGTGTGAGAGAAAGGAGAGGTTTTGTGCTGGTTTGGTTTTTTTTCCCGGCAGTACTGAGGATACAATCCAGACCTGTGCACCATGCTAAAACCCCAGCCCTTTCTGCCTCAGCCTCTCAAAGCACTGGGATTATAAATCTGTGCCACCACACCCAGCTAAAAGCAGAGTTTTGTTTTTGGATTTTGTGCCTGGTAGAGTTCTCCTTTCCCGGCTGAAAGAAACATAAACATTTCTGCACCACCTGTGACCACACAGTGTTTACCTTGAGTGTCTCTGTAATCTGCAGAGTCTTCTAAGAGATTCTTCAAATAATCTAGAAAATAAAAAAAGTTCCAGTGTTGGCGCCGCAAAGCCCCGAGACGCCAGACCCTTGGCGTCCCAGCCAGCACTTGAGTCAGCTCTGTGGACCTGGGCAACTTCCTCTTGACGGGAACACAAAGCGCTAAGCCCAACGAGAGGTCAGGCAGAGGTCTGCAAAGGACTTCAAAGATATGGAAGTAGCTGACTGACCAAATGACCTCACGCCAAACCTGCAACATCTCTGTGGCAGAGCCAGGCCTGTGGCCCCGACACCCAGGACAAACCCCAGTCTTGAGAGCTTGCACCAAACTCCACAGCAAGAGGAGGCGCCAGAGAGTGCGATCCCAACCTCAAGGCCTAGGACCCTGAAGGCTCCACACGCATCCAGCCGGTGCTTGGCTTTGCTTTGCTTCTGCTCCCAAGGGCTGAACCCAGGGCCTGTGCACTAAGCCACATTCCCAGTCCTTTTCAATTTTTAATTTGTAAACGGGGTCTTGCTAAGTTGCCCATGATGGACTCGAACTTTTGATCCTCCTGCCTCAGCCTCTGAAAGCGCTGGGATTACAGGTGTGCACCACATCTGATTCTGGAAAACCTGCCCACCCCCAGGGGCACATACAGGGATGTCTGGAGACATTTTCATAGTCACAGCTGGGGATGTGGTTGGGTGACTGTCCGATGGTGAGGACAACACTACTCAATGCCTCACAACAGCCTCAAGACAGAGAAGTATGTGGGCAAATGTCAGCGGAGCTGGGCTTGGGAAATCCTGGTGCATAGGATGGAGCCAGGGTGCTGTGGGACACAGCTATAGTCCAGCACTCTGGGAGGCTGAGGCAGGAGGGTCACAAATTTGAGTCCCATCTGGGAAATTTAGCAAGACCCTGACTCAAAAGTGGTATAGAGTGCTTCTTATAATATGAAAAACACTGAAGCAAAAAACACATTTAACAAATCTTTTGCAGGGAGTGTGCTTCTGTAAACCCAGCACTTGGGAGACTGAGGCAGGAGTATTGCCTTGAGTTTGAGGCCAGCCTGGGCTCCACAGCAAGTTCAAGGTCAGCCTGAACTACATCAAGAGACCCTAAAAAAATCTTTAACACAAAGGAATGTCACAGGAGTTCAAAGCAAACGATACCAACTGTTTCCCCTGCAATTCCCAGCTCCTGTCACGGCCTCTGCAACTTTCTGGAGTTACTGTCTTGCCACTGCCTGACCCAGGCCCTTTGTCCATAAGCAAAGTGCGTGCGTTCTCCCACACTTCCCACGTGCTCCTGGCTGGCCCCGTGCTGGGTCCCCAGTGCTGCCGTCTTTGTCCCCACATACAGAAGTTCAACTCACACTCCCTGTGTGCATGTGCACACATGCATGTGGTACCGAACTCAAACCCAGGGCACCTGGCATGGTAAGCACTCAGTCTACTACCGGGCCACGTCCATGGTCCTTAATTCAGAGTTGAGAATTATCCCAAATTCCTTCTGACAAAACTTTCCCTATTAAAGAACTACTTTTACCTCTCCCGGCCCCATCTTTGGCTTTTGAGACTGAACTACGTAGTTTAGGCTGGCCTCAAACTGGCTGCCATCGTCCTGCCTCAGCCTCCCACATGTTGGGATTACAGGTGTGCACCACTACTCCCAGTTTGAAACAACTATTTTCTCCCTTTGCATGAGACTTGACATGGTAGTTGCTGTGTGCTTCTATCATCTTCTTTTTTGTTAGACTCAGAGCTACTCATGGGCATGGTAGTACCTACCAGTAATCCCAGTACTCCGGGAGGCTGAGGCAGGAAGATGTGAAAGTTTGAGCCCAGCCCAGGCCAATGAGTAAGACCGTCTTAAAATTTTAAAAGGGCTGGGGATGTCACCCAGGGAGAAGGCCTTGCATTCGATCCCCTGAAACTCTTGGTCTCACACATGCTAAGCGTACACTTTACCCTCTCTGTGTAAAGGCAGGGTTCTGTCTCAGTTCGGGGGAAAGGCACGGAGGTTGGAAGCGATTCCAGTCCTGCAGGAGTCGGGAACAGGAGGGAAGCAGGTCCACCCTGGGACGCGCCTTCAGCACACTCAGCCTTCACTGAGCAGTGCTGGGAAGGGGCACAATTTCGTCCTGTGCATTTATGAAGCAATGCTCACAGGCACAAAGAGAAGCTGGCTGCCGTGGTGCACACCTGTGATGCCAACACTCAGGAGGCTGAAGCAGGAGGATCAGCAGCAGCTCGAGGCCAGCCTGAGCTACAGAGCGAGACCTGCCTCGAAGCACCATCAACAAAGGACTCAAGAGAAGGACATGTGATGACCACAGACACACGGCCAGCTGCCAGGACTCCCTGTGTCTCAGGCAGAAATCCTGAGGCTGAGAGTCCCAGCACCCCAGCAGGTGGAGGCCATGTGGGGAGGCCAAGGCTACCGCCGGCATGGCGCAGGCTCCAGCAGCAGCAAGGAAAGCACCGAGTCACACGCACACAGAGGCGGAGAGGGCGCCTGGCCAAGTGTGTTTTGTGCGCTGATGGTGTGAAAGGCAAGCAGGTTTACTTAAAAGCTCCTGTCCCTCCACACAGGGGAAGCTGCACCCAAGGCTGCTCCCGGAGACGTACACGTGCGCAATCCCAACCTCAGCATCGGCCCAGAGCTTCTGGGTTTTGGCTCCCTGAGCTGTGCTCATGCGCAGCTGCCGGCCTCCCAAGCTGACCTTCTAAGAAGAGCGAAAAGACAGAAACTGCACGCAAACCCACAGCTCAGACCATGCAGCATCAGTGTCAGCCAAGACTGGGATGGAGTCATGCCTGCCTCATTTGCCCATTTTATTTTCTTCTTTTTTGGTATGGTTTTGTTTTTGAGACAGGATCTCACTATGTGGCCCAGACTGGCCTCAAGGTGATCTTCCTGCCTCAGCCTCTGAGTGCTGGGATTATAAGAGTGAACCACCACACACCTGGTGTGGTTTTACTAGTGCATGTTTGCAGGGCATGATTGCATTCATCGTGAGGAGTTGGCACATGGATAGAACACATCTCAATTCCTTTTACTTCTCCACTTCTCCCCATCTCAAATTCCCCTTGCCATTTGCAAAAGGTCTATCTCTGTGTTTCCTACTATCCATCGATCTTTTGTTTTGCTCTTTATTTATACTTTGGGCTTTTTCCTTTTCTTTTTTTGTGGTGATGTGGATTGAACCCAAGGCCGCAGGCATGCAAGGCAAGAATCAACCACTTAATGATGCCCCAGCCCCTCTGGGCTTTTCATATAAAAAGAACCATGCAGTATTAAAGCTGGTGTTTCTGGTCTGTTTCACTTAACATTACGGAAAGGTGCTTCCATTTTCCTACAGATGACACAAGCTTGTCCCTCTTCATGGCTAAGTGGCACTCCACTGTGTGTGAACAACAATGGTCTTTAGCCTTCATTCGAAGACTTAGCTACCAGGAGTTACGCTGCTCCTATTTGATAATTTTTTTAAATCTTCATGATCTCCAAAATTCAGTTTTGCTTTGTGCATAGTGGTGTACACCTATAATCCCAGCACTCGGGAGGCTGAGGCAGGAGGATCACTGTTGAGTTTGAGGCTAACCTTAATTACACAGTGAGTTCAAGACCATTCTAAACTACACAGTGAGGAGCTGGGGATTTAGCTCATCAGCATAGGCGCCTGCCTTGTAAGCACACAGTCATGAGTTCGATACCCCGTTCCGATAAAAAATAAACTACACAGTGAGACCCTACCTCAAAAAACCAGGAAAAAAGTCAGTTTTTCTACCCATCCATCCATCCCAGCTGTACTGTATTGTACTATATTGTATTATATTTTTTTGGTACCAGAGATCGAACTCACAACCTAGCACTTCCCTGGCAGGTGACCTAAACCTCCGGCCCCTTTTTCAGTACATTTTAATAGCACTTTACCTTTTTGATTGTTTTTCCTTTTCCAAAGAAGACAGGTCCACAATCCCCTCCAGCAGTCAGGGAGCGGCCCTGAGTCAGCAGGCGGGCATGCGGGGATACCCAGGGAAGGAGACCAGACACCCGCCTGGCTTGGTCATGGGGATATTTACTACCCACCAGGGAGGCCTCGCCCTCCGCAGGAAGTGACAGCAGGGGAGCAGCCTTTTCAGCTGGCTGTGTCACACCTGGAGTACCCTGTAGCTTCCTGCTTCAGCCAAAACAAATTAAGCATGGCCCAAACATCACTGATCAAGATGACTTAATGCCGCTGAGAGTTCTGTTGTTAGGTGGTTTTCGCTGTTGTTTTAGAGTCAGGGCCTTGTTATGTAGTCCAGGCTGACTTTCAACTGGCAGCCATCCTCAGCGTCCCAAGTGCTAGGATTAACCCAGCTCAAATTTTTTTTCAGTAAGAGATAAAGTGAAGCTTGGTGCACAAGTGTGTGGGCACCATCAGACGTACTCGCTAGGTGGCAGCATTGATTCATAAAAGTCATTTAACTCCTGGTCTCCATTGCCCAAAACAGCAGAAAATCAAGGAAACACACCACGCAAATGACCTTTCCCGCCTTCTCTAAGGCCCAGGGTGAACAGCTGGGGGCCCGGCAAACACTGCCTCTTCAAGGATCTCAGGTGTTTGCTCCTCTTGGGAGGGGCGGTGGAGACACCGCCTCCCTGCTGCGGTGGCCCTGGCAGTACCAAGCCCTGCCACTCCTTACTACCTCAGCAACCTGTCAGCAATTTAAAAGCTGGCACTCAGGGGCATCACAGCTGACCTTTGATGGACATTAGTCAGCGGTGGGGGCCAGGGGCTTTCTGCATTCAACACCCAGTCGGATTCCTAGACTGTGTGCTGAAAATGGTAGGTGGCAGGACAGGAAATGAGTGTGCATGAGAGGTTTGTTTTTTTTGGGGGGGGGGATTTCACTATACAGCAGAAGCTGGTCTCAGCTTCCCAGGTGCTGGGATTACAGGTGTGCACCACCACGCCTGGCAAATATTTTAAATCTGAGGGCAAGTCTTGCGTTGTGTTAT
>PVJX010050988.1:0-10459 GCA_004027295.1 Dolichotis patagonum | reverse complement strand
GAACACTCTGTAAACATCTATCAAGTCCATTTCTTCACAGGTGTGATTCAGTTCTGTTATGTCTTTGCTGATTTACTGTTTAGTTGATCTGTCCCTTTGCATCAGTGGCATGTTAAAATATCCTGTTATAATTGTATGATTGCTTATTACATTTTTCATTTCTGTTAATATTTGCTTTGTATAGCTGGGTGCTCTGGAATTTGGTGCACACATATTTAAGATTATTATCTCTCCCTCTTGAAGTTTTTGCCTAACTAGTATCTGGTGACCTTATTTATCTCTTTGGATCATTCTTGGTTTGAAGTTCACATTGTCTTCAAACAAGATAGCTACTCCCACTTTTTTTTTGGTTTCCTATTTCATGAAGTATTGTTTTCCATCCCTTGACTTTCAGTCTATGGGTTTCCTTTTGGGTTATATGGGTTTCTTGTAGACAGCATATGGTTTGATGTTGTTTCTTGATCCATTCTGCCAGTCTGTTTCTTTTGATTGATGAGTTGAGGCCATTTACATTAATGGTTATAACTGTTATATATTGGTTTATTGTTGACATGTTATCTTTCTGCTGTTGTATCTTTAGCTTTCCATTCTGTTTAATTGTCTGCCTTACTTGGTGGTTTTATCCTATGTGTATCTAGAATATCTTTCCATATTCTTTGTAGGGTTGGTTTGGTGTTCATGAAGTTTTTCAGCTGTTCTTTGTCATGGAAGTATCTTATTTTTCCTTCCATTTTGAAGGACAGTTTTGCAGGGTACATCAATCTGGGTTGGAAGTGGTTTTCCTTTAGCATCTGAAATACCTCACTCCAAGTTCTTCTTGAATTGAGAAGTCTTCTGTGATTCTAATAGGTTTTCCTTTACAGGTGATCTGTCTTTTCTCTCTATCATCTTTTAGTATTCTGTTCTTATGGTGGATTTCTAGGATGGTGATTATTATGTGGCTGGGTGTAGTTTTATTTTGTTTATGGCTATTTGGAGTTCTATACGCTCCACTAATCCAAATGTCAGTTTCTATTCTCATGTTTGGGAAGTTTTCAGTTATTACTTCTGTAAATATCCTCTTGATATCATTTGTGCTGTCCCCTTCTTTTTCATTTATCCCTATTAATCTTATGTTATTTTTCTTTGCATCATCTTGCAGCTGTTGAATTGTTATTTCCTGATTCCTTGTTATTTTTAAAATATCTTTCCTTTCCTGTTCACTAGCTGTGATCTTATCTTTGAGGTCTGAAAATCTATCTTCACTTTTGTTGAGGAGGTTTTGCCAGCTTTCAATAGAATTTTTTATTTCCTGTATATCTCTTCAAATCTGCTTTATGTATTCTGTTTGTTTCTTATAGTGTTCATTCAATGATTCTATCTGTTTGCTTTGTTCCTCTAATTTTTTAGCTGTGTCTTCACTAGATGTGTTCACTATTTTTTTTAGTACTTTTATTCATTTCTTCTTTTACCTGGACAATTATTTCTGATTTTAATTTCTCCATAGCTTCCCCTAGTTGCTTCTTTATTTCAGTTGACATCATTGCAGTCATTTCAGGCAAATGGCTTCTATTTTATTCTATATATATGGCTCCTTGTCTTTCTGGGGATGGGCTGGAGATTTGAGCCTGCCTTTTGGTCTTTCCTTTTGTCATTTTTTTTTTTATTTCTTGGTTTGAGTGGTGTTCCAAAGCTTTCTCTGTATGGGTGGCAAATCACCTCCTGAACCCTCAGCTCCTGGAGCAGTCTCAGCTCCCCTGCAGGCACTTGGCTCCCTGAGGCCATCTCCTCCCCCGTGCAGGCTCTTGGCTCCCTTATTTGAGAGGCAGAACCTGGGCATGGAGAACTGGGGCTGGCAGAACACCTGGCACAATGCCCTTTCCTAGGGGGATGGATATGAACTCAACCGCTAGAGGTGCTGGTCTTAAGCTCTCCCCAGCCCAACCGAGCACAGAGTCTTGGTGCATGGTCTCTTGAAATCTCTTTTAAAATAACAGAGATATTCTTTTGAGAACAAGAAAGAAACAACTTTAAACTTTATTGGAACAATGACAACAACAATAACAACCCTAATAACTAAAATCATCTTGGCTGAGAAGAATAAAGCAAGGCTAAAATTACATAATTTCAAAGCATAACTGAAAAGCTGTAGTAATCAAAACAACATTGTATTATCAAAAATGAAGACACATAGGAAACAGAACCAAATAAAGAATCTAAATGCAAATCTACTCATCTACAGTGAGCAAACTTTGACAAACATGCTATGTATTTTGACAAACTATATATTAGAGAAAAGACAATATTTTCAAGAAATGGTCCCAGGAATACTCACAATCATGTACAGTAGTATGATTGTCAAATCTCTAATTACAAAAAGCAACTTAAGCCTGATCAAGCCTTCATTGTAATACAAAAATTTAAAAAAAAACTAGAAAAAAATAGGAGAAATATTTGAAGGTATTTCTATAGTCAAGTAGTTTACTCTAAGGGGATTAGATTATTTAAGTTTATTGGTAAAACTTAGTATATGTAGTGATTCCTTTCATTATAGGGAATTTGAATCTGTATATAATATGTCTTGATTCCTCTTTTATCCCCATTGCTGTCCCCTCGTTTCAAGCCTTCTTTTCCTCCCCATTCACAAAGCTCTGCTTTCATTTTATTCTTTTCTCATTTTTTAATTTTTCTTCCTTCTTTCCTCCTCCCCTCTCCCTAATACCCTTTTCCTTTTAAACAGTTTCTTCCTATTTCATATCTATTGTATATTTTTGTTCTTATTTACATTTTCAGTTTCTCACACACAAGAGTTAATGTGATGCTTATATACATGTATTTGATAGTTTTTGAATGAAATTTATCTTTGGATGAGTTTCTTGAGGAAAGATCACAAAGGTGACACAAGTTCAAAGAAGGTAGGAAAAAGATAAGAATAGAAATTAATGTAATTTACACTAAGAAAACAATACAAATAATTAATGAATTGAAGCATTGGTTCTCTGAAAGAACAAATGAAATTTATAGGCCCCTGACCAACCTTATAAAAAAGAGGAAGGATAAAACTTAAATCCATGCAGTAAGAAATGAAGAGGGTGAAATCACTACAGATCTTCTGGAAATACAGATCATCAATACCTATTTTGAAAATCTATATTCTCTTAGGATGTAAAACACAGAAGAAATGGATAGATTCCTGGAAACATATGAATTATTAAAAATCATGAATAATCCATTCTATTTTCAATGTTTTATTTATATTTATTTTTAAACTAATAATGAGATTATGTGAGTCATTTCTAAAGTTAATTTTCTATAGTATTTTTCCTGTGACAAATGCACATTTTTCATTTTCTTTTCTACATGAGTTTCTTCATGTTTAACTTAAGTGCTAGACATAGTTTCTACAGGAAAAGAAGTGGCCCACACAGATAACATTCATTTCCAGATATGGGATCTGTTCATCTCCCATGTTAGGTAAAAGGTGTGATGACTTAAGTTAGCACGCTCTGGCAGTAGTTCATTATTTTTTATTGCTGTACTTAAATGTATTGTAACACTTCAGATCCTTCCAGTGGTCTGAAGAATAGAATCTTACTATTTATGCATGCTTTTTATGAGGCCTGAAATGATGGAGTTTTTCAATAACTGCAGACCCTTGAAACTGAGTTGCATTCTCTCTCTGAGGTCTTATTTCTAACAATAGACAGCAGTCATTTTTCTTTCATTGAAATATTCATATTGGGAATGGATTCAGGGTAAGGACTTTTCAGTTCAGCTCCTGAATTGTGCTGAACTGAAATTGTGCACCTGAGATTAGCGGTAAGTGAGACACAAAATCTTTGCATGTTCTTCATGACAGACAAGTTCTCTTCTGCTGAGAGTAGGTTCTGGAACACAGGTGTGAGTCTGGTCTTTCTACTGCTCACAATAGACATCCACTTTCGTGGGTATAGTATACCTGGTATCAGTTGTCTTACTGTCTGGGGAGAGGAATTGTTTTTGTTTAGTGCTAATGAAAGGAAAGGTAGGAGTAGGGATTGGATTCACCATGCTTCCTCAGCAGCTGACCTTTCTTTGAACAAGATTGGGAAGATTTTCTGTCCTCACCCAGTGGAGACAGATTTTGCTTAATGTTAAAGAAGAGTCTTCTACACCAGTCAGGTTGATGTCTAGCATTGCGTCGCTGTGGTTCATCACTGAGGGAAGAAGAAAGGCTCAGTGAGTGAGTACAGCTTCCTGTACTTGGTCCACCCTCAGGCATCATCATGTCCTAAACAACAGTGACACTGAGGCAACATCTACAACCTGCTATTTCTAATGGGCCTGAACAAAAGCTGTAAAAAACAACTTTCCTCCCAATTAGATAGGTTTCTTGTTGTTGTTGTTTTAGTTTGTTCTGTTTTGTTGTTGGTTGCTTGTTTGTTTGTATCTCCCTGATAACTTATACAAGCCTGGTAGTGCACATGGGCTCATGAAAGCTTGTTAAAGCTTTACATTTTAAGACATTTTCCTATCTGGATTTATGGTTTCCACTATGTGTATCTCCTTCTCTCCTGATGTGTGGTTGGGGCTCTCTGGAGTTCAGTCTCTGGCTGTTTTGCAACACTAACTCTCAGATAGACTTAAAAATATCATGTTCCACATTATTTTTGCTCTTTCTTGTTTTTAGCATATGGCATTTACTTGCTATTCTTTTATGTATATAATGGAAAGCCAACTTGGCTAATTATTATTTAAGTTCCTTTCAGTGTTAACCTTTGGATCTACCAAAGAAGAATCATATAAATCAAAATTTTGACAGAGTTCTATAATCTCACTCTATGACTAAAACAATCTTTTCTTCTCAAGTAATGGTAGCACACATTTACTGAAAAAGCAGAAGACCCAAGAACAGCATTGTTTTACATGAATTATTTCCATTTAATCAGCAAACAAGCCCTGTGAGAATTTGCTTTACGACCTCATTTATATAAGGAAATCATGAAATTCCCATGAACACACCACTACAGTGTGAAAAAAAAAAAAGAATTCAAGTCATTTGATTTCAAAGCTTTACTCCTAACCACACTGGAATAGAAGCCCCCATTTAATATATATTGTTTTTTTAAGGAGTCATTGCAGATTTCTGCTTTCTTATGTAAGTCAGCCAGAACCTAATGCACAGATATCTGAAATATGTAATCATTCTGAATCTATCAGCTAAAGCTCCATAAACATATAAGCACATTCTCAATTCTCGGTTATGAAAATAACCTTTGGTCATGTTTTTGTATTCTTCCTTTTAATGGGAGTCCTGCCACAAGCTTCAAGTTTGTGCCAGATGGTTGTAAATTGAAAATCAAATAAAAGAGAAATAAAATACCCTTAGCCTCCTGCTACTTGGCAACATGTGTCCAATAAAAACAATAGAAAGCAGATTAATTCCAATAATTAACAGACTATCTACCAGCTAGTATGTTAATATAAGAAAAATTTGACAAAAAGTTATGTGACAATAAGGAATGTCTTCTCTTTTTATTAAAGTAAGGAGTAAGATCTCCAAACAAATGTGTAATTTTCGAAATATATTCCTATCACTGAAGAATTTAACTCAAAATTAAAGTTCTAGCAACTCATTGGTTCTCAAGGTTAACTGGAGGTTGATGGTATTGAAAGACGAATTTTACTGAACCATAAAAAGTATATCAAATAGTTAGATACTCTTTTTTAAACTGCTCTACAGTCTTGTCAGCTTACTCTTTCATTGCATTTAAGAATTCAACAGATAAGAGAAATGATCAATCTTTAAAATGACAGAACAAAATGTATGTGTTTCCATTCTTTTTGCAAATGTTCTCCCTTGTTATGAGAAAGAGAAGAGCCATTCTTTCAAAAAAAATGAAAAATATACTGGCAGAATTTCTTTTCTTTCTTCAATCTCCTCCTTTGTCTGTCTACCTTGTCCTATTTCTTAGTCATTTGTTACTTTTTCCATTAAACTTCCTTACCATTTCTGATCTTCCCCATTCCTTGTAACAATACTTTTTCTTCATCTTCCTTCACAAAAAATAACATATTTCATAGTCTTTTCCTTTTTACTGTGACACTAATTCTTCATTTCTAAATGCAGTAATAGGAAATTGAATTCCTATATTTCCTTCTGTTCTGAGTGAAATAGCCCAAAATCAATAACTGGAGAAAGGTGAACCAAGGGCTTTGTAAGATATCCCTGATAAGTGAAACAGCTGGTATCTTGTTTATATATATGCTTGTTATATGTTGTGTGATATGTTATTTTTTCTATGTGTGTTTCTCTGTATCTGTGTATCTGTATGATATTGATTTGTGTGTGTGTGTGTGTGTGTGTACTGTTCATATGTGTCTGGTGTCCTCTGAGGTTATGGTGGTAGATATCCACCCTATAAACCAATTCAGACTTTGTAAAAACATTAAATAGCTTCGTCCAGAGGAAGATATCTTAAGTTGGTTTGTGAGTTTATTAAGAAACCGTGTTTGTCCTTATTTAAAGCCCAGTGTGGTGAACATGTGAAAAGAAAAGATAGACCTAAAAAAATAAATTATTATTAAATGATGAAAGCTTAGATTATATGTGTGCCTTTTTAACTAGTAGTGCAATTTTTAACTAGTTAACTAGCAAAAAAAGACATCAAATCCCTAACTTTATTCATATATGCAAAAAGATAACTTACATTCTCAAGGATAAATTATTTCTTTCACATTCGTTGTCTTCCACCTTGGAATCATAGCAAGACTAGGGAAGGTTCAATATTTTTTTTTCTTTAAATCCGTACCAGGGATCAAACTCGTGACCGTGCTTGCAAGGCAGGCGCTTATGCCGCTGAGCTAAATCCCCAGCCACAGGTTCAGTATTTTTAACATGTCTAATTAAGCCATTTAGCTACTATAAAATAAAAACAAAAATAAAAAAGCAGTCATGAGATCATACGATTACATTACCAGACTGATGCTAGTGAAGTTCCACTGAGGAAGTCTGAGTGGTCCTTATATTCAAGACTTTATAGTTAGATAAAGTAGAATCATAAAATCATAAAGTAGAACCATAGGCAAGGCTATGGTTTCAGTGCATAAAATTTAAGGTATTTTAATGTTATTGCTGCACTATATTAATTTGTAAGTAACAGAAAGTATCATTTTCTAAATTAGAATTTAAGAGATGAAAAATATCTATTTCAGTCATTATTAAAATAAATAGTGAGATGTTTTGGAAACTAAAGGTAGATATTGAATAACATTTATTTTTAAATATTAAACCCCTTCTTGGTTTCCTGAAATAACCATACATTTTAAAGCTGTTCACTGTACCTGGGATTTCTAAGAATAGTTCCATATATTTGACTTTCTGAGGAAAAGAAACCACGAGATAAGTAACAAAGGAGCTGATGATCTTTTCTGATATTGTTCTTTGTAGGAACTGTATGTGTGCAAAGAGATAAAGCTGATTTTATAAGTGGGGAGAGTTATATACCACATGAGTTAATAAACTAACATAGAAACTAACTTCTATAATAATTATAACTATAAAAACTATTTTTATACATTTTTGTTCTGATTATTTAATTTTTCTGTTTTTATTAGTTCACTTTTGCAGTACATGATGCTCATATCCCTTGTGTGAAGTTGGTACATGTACAAAACACATCTTAATTAATTTTTCAATGTAATTAAGTATTCAGAAAGCTATAGGAATATATATATTTGTATACGAAAACAATTTCTATTATTGCATTAATGAAGCAGTTATGTGAAAAGCAAATATCAAGATATGTCATCCATTACATATTTCATGTACTAATTTTAGAAATTAAACTGTTTCATGTTTTTATTATGATAAAGAAGGATGCAGTTCACAAGCTAAAACAACTCAGGACATATTCCAGAAATGACATTGCAATGTTAGCACAAAATTTAATCATATATATATATATATATATATATATATATTTGCAAGCAGTATTCCAAGAAACCTTTGAACAGTAAGAATAAAATTAAATTTCACATAGTTATTAATTATCTATCATACAACATGTATTTTCTTTATTGGTATAAGTATTTAGCTATTAAATCACACTAAGATAAATTTCCTTTTAGCATGCTTTTTAAAATCTGTATATTTTCAATTTGTATATTTTATTTTTATTCTGCATATACTTAGCCTTTTTCTGTTTCTGTCTCTCTGTGTATCTGGGTCTGCATCTCTGTCTCTGTATCTTCTTTCTCTGCCTCAGTTTCTCTTTGTGTCTCTCTGTCTCTGTCTGTCTCTCTTGCTCTCTTTCTCCCTTTTATTTTCTTTGAAAAATGTATTAAAAATCAAAAGATAAGACTGAAGAAGTGTTAGGTCAGTGAAAGTTAACTGAGTTTTTAAAATTTTTTGGCCACTTTAAAATACCGGGGCTGGGGATTTATTTCAGTGGCATAAGCGCCTGCCTGGCAAGCATAAGGCCTCAAGTTCCATCCTCAGTACCCAAAACTAAACAAAACAAACAACAACAACAAAAAATCATTCCACTAAAATATAGGGTACCACACTTCTATGTACTACATCCATAATTTGAAGAAAATGTTACATATACAAATAATTCAGTAACTATTCAATGATTTAACAGCTTAATTAACATATTATTTAGTTTAGCAACAAATAATATATGTAAAATGAAGCTTTTATTCCTAAATACATATGGGCATATTTCTTTCTGTAGAAAATCTTTGATTGTCTCTATTTCATGTTACTTCATTCCTGCTCTAAAATTTAAAATTTTTCTAACATATTTATTCATTCAATATGTATTTATCTTTGAAAACAAACTTTAGGATGGGCAGTTTCCTAGGGACCTGGAATAAATCAGTAAACTTGACAACTTAATCTTCATAAATTCACAGAGCTTACAAACCATTAGAAAGAAACAGGCAATAAGCAAACGATTGTAATCTATACTATGTCATGTGGCAACAAAGATTATGGGAAAAACTCAAGCAGGAAATCACTAGAGATTATGAAGGTAAGAGTACAATGATTATTAGTATCTCAAATGTGACCTTACTGCCAAGGGGTCATTTGTGTAAAAACCTAAAGAAGTACAAGGAAATGAGTAACTTGGGCTATTAAACTTTTGAGATTTAGGGAAGAACCAGTTCAGAATCCATGAAGCAGATGATCACCTGGTCCAAGGGCCAAAAGGGAATGCATGGTCAGAGAGGTAAAAACAGGCCAAAGAGTACAAATTCCTATCGGTAAATTACTGTCATAGCTTAGCTAGGTGAGGGTAAATCTTACCAAGATGAAAATCTATAGGGGATTTGAGAGGTATTGACCTCATCTTTCTGAATTATCTCTGTGTCAATGTTCCCTTGGGAGTAGACTCGACTTGGATAAGAGTAGAAGTTGACACAATGACAAAGTCTGGTGTTCTTTTTGCAGTATTTCTATGCTTAGAATTTAGCTCTCTTGCCAAACACTTCCTTCTGTTACTACTTATTTAGAACTGCATGAAACATTTTATTCAGTGTGTCACATGGGGCTCTGTGTTTTCTTCTGTACGATAACTGATAAAAGGCATGCTTCCCTTCAGGAAAGTTGAATGCCAAAGGTAAGTGGCAAAGTAATTACAAAAAGATGCCTCTGTGTTTTATAAAGTTTAATTAAGTTCTATTACATTCATCTACAAGGCACAAATTTATTACGGCTATTTTGTGGAGTGTAAAAGGAAGCAGCTTAAAACTAACAAATCAAAAATGTTCAAAGATCATAATTATTTTTCTCCTTAAGTGTATGCTCATTTTTTTCACAGATAAAAGCACTGTTTCATCTGCATCATTAATTTCTTCCTATTTTTCTTATGTTTCATTTTTAGCTTCCAGACTTTATTCTGTTGGAACAGTTAGGGCATAGAGTCATATGAGGTGCCGAATTCAGCTCTGAAGCTCATACATGGTAGGTGAACCATTGGAGATGAATTGCTGACTGATACTATCGCTGCTGAGCACTCAGGACATTTTAGCCTTGCTGGTTTCATTAAACCTGGAGCACGAGAAGTGTTCGGGCTATTGGAAAATTATCCATGCAGCTGAAGGAAAGAGAAGGGATGTAAAGAAACAAAATTAGTTGCGACTCTCAAACATCTTAAGATGCTTCATTGTAAGGGCAGTTTAACCTAAATAAAACAAATAAAATCATGGAATATTGATTATTTCAAGATTTTAAAGCATATTTTATGAAAGCAAATTTTGACATCTCCCTGGCATTGAGCTCTGTGTTCCACAATTGGGAAATGAGGAAAATGTAACAACATAGTTAGAAAAAACAACTGTTAGACACCTGGTATTTAAACATAGCTTCCTTCATTTAATATATGTATGTTCCCTTAAAAGCATTAAAAATACTCATTGTGTCTCTTTCACAAGCTGTAAAATGAAAGTAACTATAACATCATCTACTTCACTGAGTTTTGTAGGACATAAAAAA
>PVJX010050987.1:0-10467 GCA_004027295.1 Dolichotis patagonum | reverse complement strand
TCCTCCTCCTCCTCCCCCTCCTCCTCCTCCTCCTCCAGCTCCAGCTCCACCTCCACTGGACACTAAACCTCTTGACCTAGGCACTTTGTGGCAGTAAAGGAGCATGGATTAATATAGCCAGGGAGTCATCAGGGTTGGTATCTGGGGCACCGTGATACTACTAAAGGAAAGGAAAGTGTGACACTTCCTTTGGAAACATACAGGGCACTCAGGGACCTCTTGAGTATCCCCAGGCTCTAATATTACCTTGTTTTTATGCTTCTCGGTTCTGTCCCTTTCACAGAGCTGAGCACAGAGGAGGAAAACAAGTGTATAAATAGACCGTCACACCCCACACGTAAGCGGGGCTTTTGAGAAGCAGAGGGGCAGATCCGTGGTCACACAGTGCAGGGCTCCGGGCGGTTTGGGTGGATGCTTGGGATACCTGGCTGACTCACATAGATTTCGATGGTGGCGCCAGCCCGAGCTGTGTGATCCCCCGCAGATCGTTGTGCCTCTGACCCTCAGCAGGTCACAGTGACCCATACCAAGGAGGCCCCGGGAGCCAACTCTAGGGCTCTCTAGCTCCACAGCTCAGCAGGGAAGACTTCGTTCTGCAAGTTTCCGTGGCTCTTCCCAACCTGAGACGCTCGACATGCAGAAGTGAAATTCTCAGCCTCCAGTGCCTCAGAGCTGAGTCTGCTGCTGGCAGGCGATTGCATAAGACAGGGTTGGGGATGGGCCCCCCAGGAGTCCTCTAGCCCGCGTCCCTCTGAATGTGACCTGATCCCTTGTGAATAAAGTGTCTGCAGATGTAACTGGGCTGAGATCAAGCGGGGGTTGTACGGCCCCTAATCCAATATGGTTGTGCCCTTGCAGCAAGCGGAAATGTGGACACAGTCCCCACACAAGGAAGCCGCTCTCTGAAGATGGCGTTAGGAATCTGAGCCTGTGGGGCTCCCTTCTAACCCACTCCCGTTCCCCCTAAGAGCTCAGAGAACTTCACCCACTTTCAGAGCTGGCGGAAGGTGCTGGCAGGGATTGTGCTGCAGGAACACCGGTGGTCTTAGCTTCTGGCCTCTTAGAGATCTGGGCAGCCCCGGTGGTGCTTCTACAAGACAAAGGCCATCAAAATAGCCAGCAGGCCCTGAAACCAGGGCAGAACCCTGGGGCAGACTCCAAGGCACGCATTCATGGGACACCTTGACCTTGCACTTCGAGGCTCCAGAACTCTACAGTGGCCCCTGCCCATCATCCCAGCACCCTGGGAAGGTCACAAGTTTGAGCCCAGCCCGGGCAGTTTAGCAGCTTGGCAAGATACTGACTCAGAATTGTAAGAGAGAGAGAGAGAGAGAGAGAGAGAGAGAGAGAGGAGACTGGACTCTTGCGCCAGTGTGAGCTGTGGGTTTAATGTTCCCATCCTAAAATTGAAAAGTTAGAGACTGTATCTCTGTAGTTTTACTCCACTGCTTTGCATCTTGAATCCACCTAGAGACAGAGATCCCCGTGTCCAGACACACAGCTGCAGAATGCTCTGACAGCCCGTCTCTCCTCTGTACCCATTAACTGCGGGCATTATCAACATTTCTGAAAGACAAGCTATACCCTACAGAGGTCAGATTCCCTGTAACGAATGTCATCATGACGTATGCCTAAAATGTACCAATAAAAGAAAAAGTAAAAAAAAAAAATCTGCTCATTTATTATCTGCCTTCTAGACCACTACATCTTTTTTTTTTTTTTTTTTTTTTTTTTTTGTACTGGGGATCGAACTCATGACCTTGCGCTTGCCAGGCAGGCACTTAAGCCACTGAGCTAAATCCCTGGCCCATAGACCACTACATCTTATTCCTCTGAATGTGTGCGTTAGAATGGGGGTAGAGGGCCAGGCGTGGTGGCGCATGCCAGTCATCCCAGCACTCAGGAGGCTGAGGCAGGAGGATCATTGCAAGTTTGAGACCAGCCTGGGCTACAAAGTGAGCCCAAGGCCAGCCTGAACTGCATAGCGAGACCCTGTCTCAAAAAGACAAAAAGAAAAAAGAAAAGAATGGAGGTAGAGTGATCAAAACAGAAACTCTAAAAATATATACAGCCCTTCCATGCAGCCCCACCATGAAGGCCACAGCTTCTGGGACTGTATTTTTAAATGAGATTTGGGGAAATTCCCTCCGCTCCCTTGCAGCAAAATAAAACCCCAGGCCTGTGCCTGTGCCCTGTGGTCAGGGGCTCTGACATGAATCTATTTGTTCCAAAAGGCTGCTGTCTCCCCTCCTGGGACAGGCAGTGTTAGCATAAAACTTGTCTTATTTAAAGTGAACAGCACTTCAAATAGCAGGCCAAGGGGTGGGTGGAGATAAACTCTCCACAACGTAAGGAACAAGAAATGTCTCTGCATCAAACCCCACAGAACATGGATGAGTCTTTCTCCGTGCAACACCCCAGCCTCAGAAATGTTCGTGGATAAAGAAGAACCAACTCCAATCAAATTTCAGCACAAGAGACAGAAAAACAAAATGAACCCAGGGAATCACAGACAATGGAGTTGCTCGGGACAGCAATAGAATGACATATAAAGCAAAAACATGAGCAATGCGAATGGAATTCAAACTTGTTACACTTTTAAGACAGCATCTTCCTGAATTGCCCAGGCTGCACTCAAATATGGGATCCTCCTGCCTCAGCCTCCCAGAGTGCTATGTTACAGGGGTGTATTTCTGCTTAGACCATAGATCTTCCTATATAACTGTAATTTGTGTCCATTCCCCAAACTTTCCTTAACTCAGGAGACTATAAACCATGGACTCTTTTCTCCCAGGCCTCCAGGTCAAAGCCTTCAGATGCTCTGACCTCTGACCCCAGAAACAGTACTGACATTGCTAAACCTGCTATCTCTGCGGTCAGGGACTTGTCACCATCCTGACACTTGTGTGGGGAGGCGCGTCACAGGCCGTGGACACTTTACAGTGAGTGGTGACTCACAGGAGGGCAGATGTGAGCAGAGACACCCCGGGGGGTAGGTGTAAAGCTGAGAAAAAGAGGCAGGGGTTAGGGGTGAGAATCACACATGAAGCCTCAGGGCTGGGGACAGAGAAATTGGGGTGGGGGGGGCTTAGAGAAGAGCAGGAGAGGAGAAGTGGGGTGGGGGAGGGAAGATGGCACCATCAACCACCCAGAGGCTAGTGAGAAAGGAGGGGACAATTCCAGGTGCGGCCATGCCTGTCCCAGGGATTTTCCCACCATCCTGCGGTCCTGGAGGGAGACTCCAGGTCACACAGACTGCAAATACCATTCGCTACAACTCCAGCCTCCCAGAAGGCCGGGATGACAGCCGTGCATCCCACACGTGCCTGCCTTCTGCACATGGCTAGCATTTTAACTTTTATTAGCACACGTTTGCAGGCCATAGTTAAGGTTATTTTCAAGTGTGTAATCTACAAGGATTCCACGGGAAAACACACACACACCCGCCCCTGCCGTGTCTACGTCCTCCTGCCCTTCCTATTTATTTTTTTAATGGAAATGTCATTTTTATCGAAGGTTTAGGGCTTCAACGATCCCGGAGTGTCAGAGCCAGGACGGGGTGAGGCTCGGAGTGCAATCCCGGAGGCAACGCGGTCGGAGGGCCAGGGAGGAGCCGGGGTGCTGGGCTCCGAGGCTGGGCTTCCTCCAGGAGTCGGGTGCTGAGTGAGGGGGCTCTAGAGGGCGCTGCACACCGGTCCCTGGAGCCCCAGGGGAGCTCTGATCCCAGACGCTGAGGACTGGAGAGAGGTTGGCCCCTGGGTCCCCGAGGGTCCACAACCACCCCAAAGACCTCCCACTGCTACTGGACTCGCTTCGAAAATCCTAAGGCCCTGACGACTTGCGGCTGACCGCTGCGGTGGGCTTCTGTCTGGCTCTGCAGTCTTTCTTTCCTTTCAACATCGCGTTGTTCCCGCAGCCAGTTCCCAGGCAGTGACCCCAGGAGACCGCTCCAGAGACCCGCAGGTGAAGGCAGCTGTGAAGGTGGGGTGCATGAAAGCTGAGTGTCCGGGCTCCTTCGGCCAAAACAGAGACCAGGTTCTGCCAAACCAAACATCACTGGTGCTGGAAGCTGCATTTTGCATTTTGCATTTTGCATTTTGCATGGGAAAGGGTCAGAGTTCTTCCAGGTTATGCTGACCTTATACTTTTCCTAGAGGGTCACTACTTGGCCCCAGACTTTTACCATGTTTTCAGAAGAATGAAATGAAAGCAACAAGAGAGTCCAGACTGTGAGGTTCTCTCCCTGGAGCCCTAAGCCGTCAAGCCTGTATTTCCATGGCATTGCTGAGGCGGTGAAGGTCAAACCTTAGGAATCCACAGATCGCAGTATGGGTTTAGCTGACTGGGTGCACACTTCCTGTGCTTAGGATGATTGTAACTGGGACTGAACCCTTCAGAGCTTGACAGTAGCTTGTCTTCCAAAATCCTGGCAAGGGCTGGCTGCTCAGATTCCCAGGGTTTTTATGCTGGAGACTGCGGTGTGCATCAGGAGAAAACACGTAAGCCGTCCATCCAGGGTCCCCGGATGGAGAACTGTTACATAATAACCAGCAGTAGAACTCTAGTTACGGTGAGTTTACTATGGCCGCCCTTGCCCACTGTAATGGTTGATACATTGTGTCAACCTAAGAAGTTCAGAAGTTTAAGTGACCCAGCAGGGCGCCAGGATGATTACTTTGTAAACATTCTAAGCCTGTGCAAGAAGAGGGAATGGAGATGCTGCCAGTGCTGCACTCCTAGGGAGGGGAGCCTGCTTACAATGTAAGAGAGGAAAAAAGGCTTGCTCCCTGCTTTTGCTTTTGCTGCTTTTGCTGTCTTCCGCTGCCTGAAAGTGTTGCCCCTGTGCCCTGCCACCCTGCCTTGGAGCCAGCTGATTATGGACATAAACCTCCACAGACTGTGAGCTAAATAAATGTTTCCTTCTTTAACTTTGGGTGCCAGGTGTTTTGTCTCAGCAACAAGAGAAAAATAACCAAGACACCCACCTTAGGAACCATAAACTCTGTAAAACTTACAGAAGACTGCGGGGGTGGGGGGATCACAATTACAGAGGCAAACGTGACAGTCTTCTACTTTGGATATTTGCCTCAACAAGGATATAGAACTGATTACTAAATGGGTTTAAGAACTGTTTTCTGCTTTAGTATAAAAGGTATCCAGATCTCAAAGTATGGTAGCCACACCTATAATCCAAGCACTTAGAAGGCTGAGGCAGGAGGATTGCTGTGAGTTTGAAGCCGGCTTGGGCTACACGGGTAAGCTCAAGGCCAGCCTGCACTACATAGTGAGACCCTGCCTCAAATATATATACATACATACATATGTGTATGTATTTACATACATATGTAAATAAATCTTTTTCAGGTATGTCGTTAAGATTTAAAAGTGAGGTTGTCACTGGGAGTTGGGTTTTGCAGTATCAGCTGAAGGTCATCATTATCCTTAATTCACAGGAGAGATAAGAGGAAATTTCACTTAAATTGCATATGTTAATCCTTTTATCTAAGACTTCGTACACTTTACCACTCTCAAAATGTACACTAAGTGCAGAATTTAAAACTCATAGCTGTAAAAAGTATTTCCACAAAACCATTAGAACGTTAATGGCACAAATCTAATTTTGCCCAACGTGGGTTATTAGAAAGGAATTGCTTCAGTGGTTTAATTAGTCAACCACTATATTCATTAATAAGCCTCAGAACAATCACTCTCAGCATTGTTTGTACTTCATCAGATACGTGTGTGTTCATCTCAGAGGTCCATTTTTGGATTAAATCTGGGAGGATTAATTTTTTTTAGTTATTTGCATGTTCTCCATAATAATCTTTCATCTGAAGAACAGCTGGCAAACGTTCTCCCATGTTGTGGGCTGTCTCTTCACTCTGTTGGTGGTTTCTCTTGCTGTGCAAAAGCTTTTCAGTAGGGTGAGATCCCAGTTGTTAATTCCTTGTGATGGTTCCTGTGCACTCTGGGTTTTATTCATGAAGTCTTTGCCTGCACCAATGTCTTCAAGAGTTACCTACTCTATTTTCCAGCAGATTTAATGTTTCTGTTTTAATGTTAAGATCTTTAATCCAATTCTGATTTTAGCTTAGTACAAGGTGACACTTTCAGTAATATGAATTCCTGGACTGTCATGTTAATATTTGCCCCTACTTTGCAAGCTTCTTAGAACACACTTTCTTTTGAAATGTATAGTAATCCTTCATCTGAGAAACAGCTGGCAAACATTTTCTCCTGCACTGTGGGCTGTCTCTTTACTCTGTTGGTGGTTTCTGTTGCTGTGCAAAAGCTTTTCAGCAGGGAGAGATCCCATTTGTTGATTGCAATAAGTCCTGTGCACTCTGGGTTTTATTCATAAAGTCTTTGCCTACGCCAACGTCTTCAAGGGTTTTACCTACTCTATCTTCCAGGAGATTTAATGTTTCTGTTTTAATGTTAACATCTTTCATCCATTCAGATTTTAGCTTAGTACAAGGTGTTACTCTCAGTATTATGAATCCTTGAACTTTTGTGTTAAAATTTGCCTGTGCTTTGGAAACTTCCTAGAATTCACTTTCTTTTGAAATGTATTTAAAAAGAAATTGTAAGCACTGTTTTCACCTCAGTGTAGCAATACAGTGGTTTCGTTTTTTTTTTTTTCTTTTAGTGCTGCCAAAATAAAATCCTCATTTTTGCATTTTAAAAAATTCCACAGAACAGACCTAAGTATATGAGAGGAGACAGTGGGGTGTAAAATTGAGACAGATTAATAGTCTTCACCCTCATCCTCTCTCTCAGCACTATCTGCTCCAACCTCTTCAGAATCCTTCTCTAGGGCACCCAGAAAACGCCGTGTCCTCCATTCCCTCCTGCACCTCCGCAAACAAAATCACCTCAAACTCGTGGTTGAGGCCAGCTGAGGCTCAGTCACAGCTGTGAAAACCTGGGGGGGCCGGGTAAATGGAACAAAGCTCCATCGGCTGGGCGCTGAACCCAGAGGCAGCTCCCCGCCAAAGCTGTGGGAAGCCAAGAAGCCCAGTAGGACCTGTGCACTGGTCAGTCAGTCTCCAAATTCAGTCTATGACAATGCCAGTGACCTCTTTGCCAATAGTTTGTGCCCTGGGCAGAGTCGGCAGCATCTTCCTTGCCCGTGAGGAGCTGCTCAGGCTGGAAGCGCTGGCGGTGGGCACCGGTGACAGCTTCCTCTATGAGTGTCAGGTCCAGGCCTGCAACGTTTCCCGGCAGCCATCTCACTGAAGGAGGCGGTGAAGGTGTCATCTCCCCCCTCCATGGTCTCGTCACTTGGCATCTGGACATCGGGCTGGACCCCACGCTGCAGCAGTAGAGATCCCAGCAGGTGTGGCCAGTCTGGGCGTCAGCACAGCCCGCGTGGACGGAGGCGCACTCACAGGTGAGGGGGACGAGCAGCAGTCAGAGGCATCAGAGCAGACGACAGGACCGCGACGAGGATCTCCCACTGACAGTGCCAGGAGTCCGGGGAGAAGCCCACATCTGTGCTTTAAAGGCCTCAACGCTAACCCTCCTGGCCCTCACCTGCACCTGTGCCCCATTTATTCCTAGCAAGGTGCCCACCCTGGAGGAGAAGGCAGGCAGGCTTGGGTGTGCGGCCAGGAGAGACGTGGGGAAGGCAGGTTACCCCAGAACAGCTGGGGTAACCGAAGACGTCTGCAAGCTCGGATCAGAGAGATCGGGCGACAGGAAGGGAGCCAGGCAGCACCCCAGTTTACTAAGTTTACTAAGCCTCCCACACTGGACTTGAACTTATAATTCTCCTGCCTCAGCCTCCTGGAGGGCAGCAATTACAAGCGTGCACTATCACCCGTAGCTACAATCCTGTGTAATCATTAATAATTAGTCAAGTTAATGAAAACAGTTAAAGTAAGCCCATTATCTCACTTGTGTGAAATTGTGCCAGCAGGCAGTGCCAATCAGATCACAGGTTCTCTCCATCCTGTTGAGTTCCAGCAGCTAAACTGGTCCTGGAAAGTGCCCTTTTAGTCATCAGTAAACCTGAGCTAAGAGATTAGGTCGCCTCTTGCTGTGAACCTCTTCTGAGACGTTAGTGTAATATCAGATTTCCCACCATGTGTGATCCATGTGTTTATTCCTTAACCTTGGTGATTCTTCTTCATTCTCCACGTGAACATTCCGGCTTATTCTCCTCCGGAAGGGCATGGAGATCAGGCCCTGGCTAGGTCTAGTTGGTAGGAGCAATACCAGTCCAACAAGTCACTGATCTAGCTAGAGTCTCCTCTCTGGATGGTGAAACTAAATCCAGAAGGAGGGCAAGGAGACATCCAATTACAAGAACTCAATGTGGAAATCAGGCACCACAGTACACACAAGTCATCCCAGGACTCTAGGAGGCTGAGACAGGAAGCTTTGGGGTGGCCCCACCCACACCCAGGATGGGGCTTCCCATGATCTACACCCAGAACGATGATAAAGCAACTGGTGGACTAATATATGACCACACGCCCTGAATCTGAGTCTACACATCCTAGATTCCAGCCACCTCTGAAAACTTCCACCTCGGAGTGGAACCCTGAGGCTGTGGGGGGACTTCTAGAGACAAGCTGTAATGGGGACACCGTCTCCAAATAAAAAAATAATTAAAAGGGCTACGGATGTAGCTCAGTTCCACAGTGTGCCTGGTCCTGGTCAAAGGCACCAATAATGACTTCCTTATGGGAGGTGAGAAGGCACTGATTGACACTTCCCACTTATCCCACCAGGTAACAAATAGTTGACAATTCCTAAAGGTCTTCCAGCCAAAAGACCCTCTCCTCCACTGAGGAGGAGCCTGACCCTAAGATCCAGGAAGACTTTGGGGACCAGAGAAAGGAAGAGCAGGGGTGGCGTTTGACGGCTGTAACAGAGGGAATTGGAGAAAGATGGATTTGGAGATGGAAGGAAGGAAGGAAGGAAGAAGAGCTGGTGGGTAAACCAGGCTCAGAAGTGGGTGAGGGAAGTTTTGGTGGATTTTTCAGGCCAGAGTTCTGTGAGCACCTTCTCAGGGGGATAGAGTAAGGGGTCACTGTGAAGATGCCGAAATTATACTGGGGTTTCAGCAGGGGCTTTGGGCTGTGAGGTCCAAGATAGGGTGGGGAAGAATAATTCCGTGAGCTTGGGATAGCAACGGTGTAGAAAATCCAGAAGCCAAAACAGGAAGAGACAGACACATCAGTGAGCAAAAAAATGAAACTAAATAGAAAATCTGGCAAATGGTGACTAATTTGGGGTGGTGAGAGTTTTAATTTCAAGAACATTGGCCCTGAAGCAAGGCCAGCAGATCGCTGTAGCTGCTGGTTTCAAACAGGAGCCTAAAGAGAATTCTTTCTGTGGTCTGTTGGCCATTTCAGAACTTTGGAAATGGAATGGTCAATTCATCAGAAAGAAATAGCAGGTGAGTATAGTGGACTTGGGGGGGCCTGCAGGGGAGAGACCCTGGCGCCTTGGGACCTGCACCATGCGGTTGACTCGGGGTGCTGGGAGAACAAGGAGCTCCTCCCCTCTGTGGGGGACAGCTGTGTTCCTGCCGGTGCGCCAGCTGAGAATCAGACATCTCATGTCGTCCTGTCCCATGTCCCCTCCCCCCCTTAGCAAGTGGGAGCCAGTGAACTACACATCTTGTGAAAAGATTGGCTATGTTATTTAGTATGAGCTCCCCGTATGTAAAGATAAGGACAACCATTTGGAAGAAAACAAGAGACAATATGACAGATAGTGAAGATCTCTGATTGTCTAGCTTTGCGATTTATGCTTTCTTCTGTTCTGTTCTGTTTTGTTGTGTTTAATTTTACCCCCTTTAACATAAAATTTTTAAAAAAAGAAAATCTGGAAAAGGAAGTGGGACATTGAAACACAATAGCAACAGGGGGAAAAAAATATATGTTTAGGAATAAACTTAGCCAAACAGGTAAAAGATTGGTACATTGAAATCTATGATAAAACAGTGATGAAATAACCTAAAGAGAATCCCAGGAAGTGAACACACATGTTGTGATCATGGATTAGAAGAATCAGAACCATTCAAATATCCACGCTATTCAAAGTAATCTACAGAATCTCTGCCGTCTCCATCAAACTCTCTGGGATGTTTTTCACAGATGAAACAATAAAAATAAAAAGACCCGCCAACAAGTGTATGCCACAGAGGATTCTAAGCAGCCAAAGCAGTCTTGGGGAAAAAGAACAAAGTGGAAGCCGCCATCTCCTGATTAACCGGGAGATAATACAACCCAGGCGTGGCACTGCATAACTCACCCCAGAACTCTGGGAGGCTGGAGCAGAAGGATCTAAAGTTGCAGCCCACACTGGACAACTCAGCAACTTACCAAAACACTGTATCAAAGGAAAACATTTCAAAAAGCCCTGGGGATGTAGCTCAGTGCAAAAACCCTGGGCTCAACCTAATGCTCTGCAAATTATCTTTAATTAAAACACAATTGCTTTTCTTTCTCC